>JAGFPH010002132.1:192797-204838 GCA_018207615.1 Philaenus spumarius
CAGCTAGCTTTGCGAGTTTGCACCTCAGCCTCTAGCCCCGGCTCACACGCTGCTTTGTACAGCTAGCTTTGCGAGTTTGCACCTCAGCCTCTAGCCCCGGCTCACACGCTGCTTTGTTCAGCTAGCTTTGCGAGTTTGCACCTCGAACTTGCACCATCGGATTATGGGCTGCTTCGCTTCGTTTTTTGTGGTCGTTTTATGGTATAATTCGTTTTGATCGATTTTGGGAGAACCAGATGGGGTAAAAGGTCGTGTCGTTAAAAAAAAAATAAAATATGCAGTATAATCTTCTACACAAAATTTTTTAAATAAACCTCCAAAAACGTTTATTTTTGGTATGAAAAATCTCAAAAATTTTTACTTCGGGTAAAAAAAATGTGCTTCTGGTTGTTGGATTTTTTCGCTAACGAACTCGTCTAAGCGAATTAAAAAATAAACCAATGCGTGTACCAAACTGGGACCAAATCGAACATACGTTGCGGCCATTAGAGTACGACGAACACAAATATATTGGCCTACATAAAATGTTGAATGGCACCCCAAAACGTGTTCTGGGGACTATGATCGATGCTCATTAGACTACTGACCATAAGAGTCACTGCAATAGCTCATCTTTCATATGTAAATTAACTAATAATAATAATGCTATATTTTTGTTCAGTTTATAAGGCATAAAAGAAATGTACCACTAGAGCGGAGACTGATCACCTAGTGTTCCCACTGCCCGAAATGTTTTCTAATGTGATATAACAACGCACCAACACGGCATATCAATACCCAATCAATATA
Organism: Philaenus spumarius; assembly: GCA_018207615.1. Taxonomy (NCBI): domain Eukaryota; kingdom Metazoa; phylum Arthropoda; class Insecta; order Hemiptera; family Aphrophoridae; genus Philaenus; species Philaenus spumarius. The sequence continues at coordinate 193,587 of JAGFPH010002132.1, forward strand.
CCCACGTTTTAAATAAATTATACAAGCGTGGTGGTGACTTGTGAAAAGAGACGAAGGCACAGTGTTGCCATTACCGTCTGAACGAAGTATTTTAAATCCCATTTCAAAAGATTCTTTTTTAAATTCTAGTTGAAGTATTTTCTTATATTGAGGAGAGATGTTTTTAGAAGGGAGGCACATTTTTAATAACGTTATCACAAAAGTTAAGCCTCGATACAGTGTTTCTGTAACACAATTTTTTTCTTCAAAATTGTATCAGCAGTACTTTCGAAAATAGAGAGGGGAAGGGGGTTTCGAGCAACGTTTTCGGGATTTTTTTTGAAAAAACAAACAAATTATTTTCAAAACATTGTTTTGATATAATATTTGTTTAAACTTTTCAAACTATCCCCCACGACTGTATCATAAAATATTTATTTATGGGGTACTAAAGCTTTGCCCCCACTATCCAAAATGCATACTAAAATATTTTTTAGTTTATACAAATGATGATAATTGTGTGCGTTCTGAACAGACAACGGTTTCGTTGCATATGAATTAATTTTTACTTTCAAAGAAGCTATATTATTGAAGACCTTTTACATTTTTTCCTCGCGTTGTGTCTCGCTTTATTTTCATCATTATAAGTAATCATTATTAGAACATAAATTAATTGTAATTAAATTTGTTCACATTTTGGGACACTATACAATAAAACTATTTTATGTAAATAATGGTCATACAGATTCACTTTCCACTTAGTCTAAAAACTTATAGGCCACTTAGACTTACACTTCTGAAAGTGCAATACAACAAAACTGAGCAGAAACCCAGTATATAAAAGGAGTAACTAAATGTATCTTATACGTTAACAATTTACATTGGTATTATGTAAATACCTTTTACTGAGGTCTGAGAAAAGAAAGATTTACTGTGATCCTTGAGAGTATAAAAATGTTATATAAATACACTACAAGTTTAAACCTATACTTAAACCAGACGCACGGATTCATATTTGTTAGTCTTTCTATCCATTAGACGCGGTATATTTATAACCAAGAAATATACAGTTATGATATTAACATTTTAATGTTTATATTCCTTCAATAAATAACTTTAACATCCAGAAGGCTCATGTTTTCACGACGTGTATACATGGATTTCAGTGCCACGTTCAATAAATAATGCACGAGCTAAGTATAGTAGCTTATCTGGAACCTTGAGTTTAACTTATCATTGTAGTAAATTGTTAAGATGAACTAAGGAACTAGAATGGTTCAAAACAAATTAATTATAATTCTAGTGAGAAGACTTTATTAATAGAACCAATACACAATCAGTTGAATTGTCAAAATCGTCAAAAAAACGTTGTCATCTCATTTAGTTACACCTAATAAATAAGTTGGGCTTATATTCACCTATTTAACTAGTCACAACATATTACTTACTAGAAGGAACGTTCACCAACCCCCAAAGTGATTAAAGTAAATGTAAACATATTACAGTATTGTACAGTCTGATATTTTCAGTGAAAGGTCGATTGATTAGCACAGAGGTACTTGGATCGGGTTATGTTTTTTCGGGAATGACAGGATTTTTTATATACTAGATGATATAAACCCTCAAAACGCTGGTGGTTTTGAAGAAGATTGTTTATTCGCGTGTCCCGTCTAGTAGCCTTAACAATTAAAAGTGTTCTACATGCAGATTGGTTCAGCCTTTCCGGAATTTAGCCCGGTCAAGCAAACACTATACAGAAAGACAGACAATGTTTAGGTTTTGATAAAATGTGAATAACTAAGAACTTAGAAAAATTAATTTATTTCGAAACCATAGACAGACACTTCAGATATATGTATAATTACTAAAAAACTAGCTGATAAATAACTTGTCTGGTCGAAACACGTCTGGCAACGCATGTTTTTATGATAATTTATGTTTTGGCTCTACAGGTCTAAGTCGAATGAAGATAACCTTTCTACTGACACTATGGACTGTAAAAATAAGTTTGATTTACTCAAAGAAAAGATTTAAAAAAATCATCAGATTGAAAAGCCCTTAAAAAATAATCTACAGTAAAAGAAATCGAATTAATAATATTCAATAAATAATACGTGATCTCTTTAACCTCTAAATTATATTTTTTTAAATTATATTGATCAATAATAATGTAGAGTTTATTTTACAACTATGCTAGTGTACAACTATAAAAGGGCTTGGTTTATGGGTTTCTTCATTCTTATGCTAAAAATAGCCTTTGTAACAAATTTTAAGTTCTAGCATGACGTTGAATTTGTTGCGTCTTTTTTATTATTTTGTCCATAACACGAAATCTAAAGCCCTTAAAAGGTCGTATGAGTCTTAAATAAAATAAATTCTCTTAAGTTATAGTTTTCTTATTTAATGTTTGTTGTTATCCGCTAAAACACAAAAAAAAAAAACAGTTTCTTGTACCTTTTCGACCCCCCAAAACCCCCTCCCGGAGGGGGAAATTAGTAGACTTTTTTCTACAATGTTTGTGATAAAAAGAACCTGAGGGCAAAAGATCTCAACTCGGTGTATTGATTCTAATAAAAGCCTTATTTTGGATCATATTACCCCTAGGCTACTGTACGGCTATCTGTAGTCTTTCAATCTTTTCTTTTTCGTTAAATTTTGAATACAAACTTTTCTAGTTGCGCGAAGTTGTTCATGCATATCTAAACTGTAATTCGTAGATTATAGAAATGGTAATTTATCAAATTTTCTTAAATTTATATTTCGTTTATGAAACAGACAAGAACATGATTTTGAATGGAACAGAAAAAAGTCGGGACTTCCTAAAAATGTACTATTGTATGTATATTGTGAAAATCCACAATAAAAAGTCAATAGTAAAAACGTAAGTGCTATATTCCATACTTGGATTTAATCTGCTTTAGGATTGAGAACCACGCGACCGTAGTGGGGGAGTAGAGGCTCGCCGAGCGTAGCAACCGATGCACTCCGTGTTGCCAGATTTCTGTTAAATTGCTTGTCATTGCAAACAGGTGAATTGCTTGATGAGTAACTATCAACATGGAAGCAATGCGACGATGCCTCCTCACACCAACGCACTCGGCCGATCCTAAATCTTTTTAAATCGAACTATAGTCGAACTCGGGCGTCTTACTATATGTAATACTGTAATGTAATATCGCGTGGCAATGCTCATCCTTAACCATTCAATACAAAAACATCTCCCTGCTAATATTACAACGATGATATTATTTTATGATCTTACAAGGCAGATTTATACAGAATTGCAAACCTGCATTAAATTATATGTGTTTTAATCCAAATTAGAAAACTGAACATGTACTAATGCCCAACGATAGTTTTGAATCTGTTAGAAATATTACACAGAAAGCCAGCTAATCAAATCGTACAAGCTAAACTGATATATTTGTAAACTACTAACCATTTTGAAGAATTCAGCTCGATGTTTACTTTTTCTCAACCTCAGGTCCTCCATATTGGTTGTGTCGAAGGGTGGTGATCTCATCCCCAAATCTGAATCCTTTAATCGATAGTTGAACTACTCAAAGAGTTGTACACACAAAACTGACCACTACACTATGAATTAGAAACATCCTTTTTTGTCACTTAAACAACTTTCTACTGTCCTTTCACTAATAAATTATTCACCGAATACCCTACTCCTGAAATAATATAGAATTACTATTTACATACATTTTTCTATTTTAATATTTTCCCAAACAACCCTACTGACAATATTTACTCAAACTTAATGAGGTACATACTTCATAAAAATAAGAATACGATTTAAATCGTATTATTTTAAACAGAAAAGACTACGTTAAAATCACAAATGACAAAAGTAAATTTCCAATACACACTATGTATTAAATCTTTCAATGACTTAATGGTTATTGCTCTTACAACAGTGCACCTGAGGTGGTATACTCATCGAAAAGTATTTGTTTTTTAAAGTATGTTTTATCACTCGCAAATAAGGGTGCCTATAATCCCTCTGGAATCTTACGATTTTTTCATAAAATTTTGAAGATAATCTGTTATAATTTGCGGGAAGTGTTCTTGAACATACAAACTATAATTTGTTAATTCTAAAAATTGTAAATTATAATTTTCGCTTTTAAACTGGACAAAAAAACAATATTCAGTTTTAAAACCATGAAGACACTAAATCGTAGGCACGACTTATATAATCTATAGAATATACATTAAAGTTTTACGGTAAATTTAATGTTGTATGCACGTTGCACGTGGTTAATCAAACAAAATTGGGTCTGCGTCGAACCAGACGGTGGAAGTTATACTTCTTTGGCCATTCGTATATTCGTATACTTTAATATAATTTTTGAAAACAAACTTCCTACCTGGGGATCGAACCAGGGATTCTAGCGTGGAAGTCGAGTGCATCAACCACTCACCCACCGAGACTCTTGAGGTATCTCTTGTAGAGAAAATGTATAAAAAGGCACTTTCCGGATTTTACTCCTAACGCGTGACGCGGTTTCTCGACCGACACCCCATCACGATTACAACGGGTGCAAAGAAGTATAACTTCACAAATAAGAACGCCATTAGAAAGAACGTAACATTTTGCAAGCGATATTCTAGTCGTTCCCTAACATCGTACTAATGCAATAGCATAGACCATGCTCAGCTGAATTGATTGCATTTACAATTTTTAGTCTGAAATGCTATATTCTGTTTTGGTTTTATATTTTAAGGGAACTAAAATTTTAAGAGAAGGTCGAGACAAAATAAAAAAAGCTTATTAGATTCTGAATTTTAAAATTGTTTCATCTTCAGTTATCAATCTCTAGAAGGTGATTGGAACAAAACTTAGTCAGTATAACTACTTCATCTAATTGTAAGTATTAGAGTTTATATATTTGATACCGTTCTCAATAAGTTCTGTTTTAAATGAGTTTGTATCCTGCATGAAACTAAGAATAATATTATAGTAATTTGTCAAATTTATTTAAAAAAAAATCTAATTGTACAACAAGTAATGCTTTTTTAAATTTGTGTTTGTAATTATTATACGTTAAACGTTCATTTAATAGATTCTGAATCATTTAATTGCTTTATTTTGTGGGGGAAAGCCCAACCATTACATTATGTCGCAATTGTCAGATAAATTCGAAATTCCCATAACTTTTAAGAAAGTTCTTCTGAAAATGAGAAAGTACCAATGACTTAACCGTAACTCCTACTTTAAATAACAATAATAAACAGAAATGTGTTTACTTTGAATGGTATATAACACCGCTTTATCGTAAACCATACAAAATAAAATTTAATTAAAATCTGAGAATTTACAGGAATTGTATACATTTGTCTTTTCAAGGCTCATTTGCTGAGGAGGCAATTTCGCTAACACTAGAGGTTATTGTTTACAATCAAAAGAAATCTCTTTAACTACGTTTAAAAGATAAGCCTACTTATGCACTACTTTCTCAATGGAGTTACGATCCTTTGAACCAAAGACCTACATCAAACTAAAAATAACTTTTCGGCCAAGCAGCGCTGCCAACATCAATTAATCAAATTTAAACATCTGCGTATGACTTCCACACGTGGTCGCCGAGTTCTTTACTAACACGTCAAGAAATATTACAGCTGTCCAGTGAATAAGTTGTGAAAATGTTTGGTTATTATTTGTTACAAATCACTTTGTTGTACATTATGTTGTTCTTGTGTATTTTTTGTACGTTTTATATGAAAAAAGAAGTGAAAATGTTTGCTCTTCTAAGCATTCTGAAAACATTGGTGTTGAAATGGAGTAACTATTGATTTGTCATCCTTGCCAAAAGATTAACTTTATGCACACATTTTTCTGACTACAAAAAGTACTATGACATTTAAAGTTCTGGTTAAATACAAATTTAGTCCAAATTATTAAAAAAACATTTTCGAAATAAAAGTTTTTGCACAAAGGTTTACGAATTTACTTCATGGAATTTGTATCGTTGAATTGAACCTTTAAACACAATCAAATAGATTTTGGTAATATTTCAGAAAATTTTCATAATTTCTCGTCTTTGTGTTTAAACAGTTTGGTAAAAGATAAAAAATACATAAAAACAATATTTATTATTATAAAATAAGACCATTAAAGGATTTCAAGGAAAACTTTTCGTAAAAAACGTAAAGTAGTGAACAAGTTTAAGCAAAATGCCGACAATGAATTTGGATAGTTTTTAGGTTGGAGTATATCTCACGAATCAATATCGCTTAGACATGAAGAAATTATTTAAACAAGAAACAGTTATATTGAGCCTTACTGTACTACGTGTTTGACGATAGATTTTTTACGAACACATTGCATTGAAAATTTCCACAGAAGATTCTTTGTTTTCTCACATTAATTTAAAAACAAATTTACCACCACAATTATACAGGTAAACATTGATATAAAAATAACTAGGAAAGTGTGAGTTTATTTATCGCGTCAAGAGAGCTTTACTGAAATTATATTTTATTATAACAAAAACACAAAATTTACTCAATATAATGAACAAAATATCTAACCAATAGCTATAACCATCGCGAGAATACAGGTGGTGAGAACCAGTGAAAGGATGGGTAGCCCACAAAAACAGTATTATTGTACGAAACCTTAATTAAAATTATTAGATTGCAAACAAAAGTTGAGTGGGAATTTGTAAAAAAATATTACGACCATGATTTTCATACCAACCTTTCCAATGTATTTCACATTTTGTAAAAAGTTTCAATCCTGAAACAACTTCTTCACATGTTAAAACTAGAATCTGTTGTTAATTGCCGCTGTAAATCAGTGTAGGACTGTGTCAATTTGTTACATCCTGCCATGAGACCTTGCTGTAAAGGCCAGGTACAAGTATAACTAATTAACCGTCGTAATTGCAGCATTAAACTTGATTAGGCTAATTAAAAGCACGAGACCCGTCAATTAAAAGTCAAATGTTGGAGGCGGCCAGTACGCCCAGACTATTGAATTGTAATACTAGTTTTGTTTTTTACATATTTTGTGTAAACATTTTTTGTTTAGTGTAATTAAATATATTTTAAACATTTTCACTCATACCATGAACTTTATTTAATATAGGTTTCATTGATTTTATATTTAAATAAAGGTCTCAAAACGTATTATTTAATATTTTTTTACAAAAAAATCTTAGCTATTACAGTTGTTAAATCAACATATGATTGTACAGATTATTTTATAAGTTTATATTGTTTAGTGATTTAAAATGAATTTATGTAATTTGTAAATAAACTCTTTTTCGTGTTTATGTTTAACCCTTTAGTAAACTATGACGTACCCTGTACGTAAATGCTGTTCTACTAACTTTGTATCGACGTACACTGATCGTCCATTGTCGTTTAAGTAAATATTGTTGTAAAATGTAACAAAACATCGAAAGCGAAAGGCCACTTGACTGCTCACATCCTGTCAGTTTAGAAGTGAATGAACTACAGTTTGCTTTACTTCCGCCTTCATAATAATAATCTCCATTACCGGTATATTATTAGTAGTCTATATAGAAATTAATGTTTCTTTTTCCTCTATGGACTTAAAATCTATTTCACCGATTTCACACAAAACTCACATTTTATCCATAATAATGCCAGGAGTCATTACAATTACAACAGCCTAAGGGGTTGAAGTCCGAATAGCCTATAAACTGATTTGCCATCGCACCTTTTATTCTCTAAACCCCGGTATTAATAAATAGGTACATAGTTTTGTTTATATTAACCTTACCAGCATTCAATGTTTCTACAAAAACAATAATAATATCGACCGCGAAATATTATTTTTATTTAACACTTTATGTGCTAACATGCGTTCAATGTTTGGCGCATAACAAAAATCAATTATTACAGGGTTATTAATCGTGCTAAAGCCCACTGTTAAGGCTCTTCTTTACCTTGAAGAAAACTCCCGAGTGTACAGTATGATTTCAATGCAAAAGGCCTGACTCAAGCCGCAAAATCGTTGAAACATGCATTCGTATTACCGTGTTTCGGATTCTATTTATAAATCAATAATCTGGGAAACTACTTTAAGTTATAAAGAAGGCTTTATATTTTTTACGTGTTACCTTAAAATATGGAAATTATTGCTTAAAACTCCCAAAAAATGCGTTAAAAATAATCGTTTTTTACTCATTTAAACGGTTGATTAAAAGGAGTTGCCGACGATTTCTTTCAATTATGAGGTATAAGACAAAAGCACAAAGCCTTTAAGAACAATTTAAAATGTTTCACAACTTTTTAGGTTGAAAAACGGTGTCCGAAACACGGTAATACGATGTGCATATTTTTGCTGTTTTACGCAAGGTATAGAAGACCCTTAAGAAGAAATAAGACAAATAAGTCCAAATTGTAATCAGAAATGATGGTTATATTTGTCTGACCTAAATTAATAAAGAACACGCTTTAAGGATGGTTTTATTTGACTTCGAACGTTATAAACGTTTGCCGAAACGCCAGCCTATATATAACCTACTTTCAAAATAAAGATAAACTCCAGCCGCCTGTTTTGATTAATCTGACAGTTATCTTATCTAATATCCTTGACCAAATACTTGGCCCGTCTGATGACTCATTCAACAAAAGTTGGACATTTAGGTTGCAAAATAACGAATTAAATTTTAAATAATTTAGGCAGGTAAAAAAATTTGTAATTATTGAAACAAAGGGTATTAAATATTTAAAATTATGTTGCTTGAAAAGTGTTTTAAATTACATCAAATGTTTCTCGTTAGAATTTATAATATAACTTTTAAGTTTTTTATATTTTAACCTACTAAAATACTCTAACGGTTATGAAGGGACAGAAAATTGTAAAATAATATAAATTAAATTTGGTAAGTATTTTATAGAAAAAATAATTGTACTCTGTTAATTGAATAAAATTAGCTCAATTTAAAATTCAATTTAATTTGAAATGAAGTAAAAATTCTGTTAAGACGGTTTAGTTTTTACATCGAAATAACTCTTTTTGTAATTTTTGTGTAAACGTAATTTAATTATTGCTTGAAATGTAAATATAGCCTACATATTTTTTCACATTTGGTAGATCGTACTTTAGGCGTATTTAACAAATCAAATCAGGGGAGAATGTGTTATTTTTTTTAATCAAGAAAGGTAAATCAAAATATGTGGAAAGCTAGACAAGTATTCAAGCCATACAAGAAAATGAATTTATGCCTAGAAATCTAACATTAGGCTATGTTATTTTACTTGTAGTTTTTTTGATAACGGGAGTTGATTCAATTTCTGAAACTTCGTGTATAGATTTTAACACACAAATGATGACAAAAATGTTGGAATAAATCAACAATAATAGAATTGAACATCCATCATTATCCCTTAACCATTATTAGCTGTAATACCAAACTCAAACTGGTAATCATTTTGTGTCTCTATTTTTTGGGAACAGACTTATTTACAAATGGTTATCATCTACAAGCACCGATTGTATTATTCGCAGTACAAAACAATCGCTGAGAACAATAGCAGACGTTAAACTTTAAACACTAATAAATATTATTGCCCATTACTGTATACAAACCTTTATCACTTTGACCATTGTTGGATCACTGTTCACTACTCGCTCACTGTACCGACAACCGACCCAAAGGTAAAATTATGTAACGGCACGATTGTTCTAGTTCTATTTAACTGCGATATTTTGAAGAATCTGCCAAACACGAGAAATTACGACCTAATTTCACGAGTCCCCGGGCGTGTGGATATTTACTACATTGGACTCGGGCTGTGCTATTTTTCTGCAATGATTTCGTCATTGCTGACTCGCCGCTTGGTTTTGTTGACTTTGCAAGATCATAGTTTGGTGTTATTGCTAGTCTGGCGCTTGTACATGTTTTATCTTAAATATTTATATGCGTACTTTGTACTACTTGTTCAGTTGTATTGTAATTGCAGTCCTCTGATTTTAAATTTTAAACTCAAATTCTATTTTAATGCTTCAATGTTGAGTTATATATCCTTATATATAATTCTGTAAGCAAAATTTTAGATTCAAAATTGTCGGAATTTCGTAAATCTGAGGATGATGGGAGAGGTGTCAATTTAAAGGTATCGATTCAAGGAACGAGGGAAAAATATAAGTTTTTTCTAAAATTAAAAACTAAGGAGTTTTTGAGATCCCCGAAAAACGAAAAATCCCCATAAGAAATACATTAGAATTTAAAAACATCAAACAGCTGTTCTGCAGTTTACATTAAAACATTTATTTGGAATTAAATAAATAAATTAAAAACATAAAACAGCTGTTCTGTAAAATAATATGACAGTTTTAAAGTAAATTATATTTTTAAATAAAATCTGCAACATTAACCTATAAAAGATACACGTTGACACACACATAGAGAAACCTTATAAGTGTGATTTTTGGATGGTTGTATGGCTGTTCTATTAACTCTTCATACATTTATACTAATATCATAAAGAGGTATTTGTTTGTTTGTATGTAGGGGTAATCTCTGGCACTACTGAACCGATTGAAAAAGTAGTTTTACTGATAAAAAGCTACACTTTACCTGAGTAACATAGGCTATAATTCATTTCGATAAAAACCTTTTTTTATGTCAATATTTGTAAATTTAGTCGGAAAAAATTCTTAGGTTAGGCCTAGAATGATAAATCAACACATGTATTTACATTTATTACCATAGCAATAAATTAAATAAAAGAACAGATAATTATAGCTGTTTGTTCCAATATTTCCATAACAGCTAATTTCAAAATTTGAAGCAATTATTTTTGTATTTCTAGATTTTAGGTTAGGGTTTTAAAATGTAGACCTGAGCCTTGCTGGTTCTTTTAATCATTATTATAACTGCTGTTATGAAATATAAGAAATAATTTAATTTTAACATTTAACATTATTTTCCATCTTAGTTTTGAGGTTATTATTATTAATCATACAACTTTATTATAAATAAAACATAACATTTGTTTTTAGAAGGTTCCATTGGGGGTTGGCGTGCGGAGCACGCAGGGGTCTCCCCTAGTTAATATTATAAAGAGGTAAATTTTATATATTTGTTTGTACATATGTTCGGGGTATTCTCTGAAATTACCGAACCTATTTCACCAGTTACAAGAAGTTATGTACACATTTAGTATTGGTTGCTATGACAACCAATAAATAGTAATCTATACACAGCTAAGCAAGTAAATATTAAGCTTGACTTGTAAACTTTAGCACAGAACCTCACAATTAAGACGTTTATTAACTCAAA
>JAGFPH010002133.1:16267-108607 GCA_018207615.1 Philaenus spumarius
ATTTAATTTCTTAATTTCAGTTAAATTTTGTCATATTTTTCCAGTTAGTTTTATGAAATATAAAGGGTTCTATCTTTTTTATATATATTTTGTTATAATGTAGGCATATCGTTAAAATTATGCTATAACTAGGTAACCTAACTGATTTTAAAATGGTCGCTACAGATTTTATTTGTGTCTAATTTTGTTTATAGTTTATGAGGCTCGTACTGCCTTAAATAAAAAACAATTTTGTATCCTTATGCAATTAGCTTTATGCACATTTGATATTGCATTTTTCTATAGCCTACTAAGTTAAACAAAATTTTCTCTTTTACTTCAGATTTTCTAGAGTGTCAACAAGGTATGCTCCGAGATCCAGCGCATGAATTACGTGCCAAATGTCTTCATGCTTTTAAGCTGGCTCTAGAAACGAAAAGAAGCAAATTCGTAGCATATGGTCTCTCTGGATTGCATGTGAGTAATATGTTGAGTTAAATTGCTACTAAAATAATTTGTGGATTTTTTAAAGATACAATACAGTCTCGCTAATCCGGACTCGACGAGACTGGACTAGTGAAAGTCAGGATTAGACGGAAAAAGCTTAAAATATGCATGAAATGTATACCGTTTGTGTTTTAAGTGAGAAAACGTATTAAAATTGGTGTTTTGGTAATACAGTACCTACCTATACAGTAAATGTCAGCGACCACAGAATTAAATAGACTGGTCAAGTCGAACGCAAAAGTGAAGCCAGTTTTAGAGTCAAATACTCACAATACGCCGGCCGCCCGCCCGTACATGTTGCCACATTACCCGCAAAACGAAGCTCGTGTTCTAACTGTTGTTTGATAGAAACTACAATACCGGTAGCTAATTTTTTCAAAAAATATTTTTCAGAAAATGTAGCTTTTCAGCTAAATTTCTCTCGATTACATGACGCACCTGCCCTAAAAACCAAAATTTTTCTCGCAATGCAACTTTTTGATGTCACGAATTAAAAAGTATAATAAAGTTTGGACTTTATTCGATTTTTAAAGTGCCGAACCATTTTTATTTTCAAATTGTGAACACACCATTAGCGTTCCACACTATTAAACTGCAAGTTTGTCAAATTTCAAAGATTTTCGAGCATTTTCAGCTATAGAAATCACGGTGTAAATGAATGGGGCTCACTGAAAATTTCACTCCAGACGTCTAGCGAGAAACAAAACAAAAAGGGACTGTTGATTCGCAGATAGGCAGACAGTCTGCAGTCAGGTATAGTGCGGTAAGGTGCTGAAATGAGTCACTTCCTTGAAATACTGTGGGACAAAAGATAATGGGAGGGCAGGTGGCCAACCCGTTCTTTCCTCGGCTGAGCTTTCTCTTCACGCTAAAAATAGAAAAGGACAAATGAACCCTTAACTATTTTCGCTCTCGGCAAACTTCAATTGTGTGTTCCGTTCCCAGTAAAATACTGCAATGTCTATTTTTGTTTTTAGAGCCGTTCGGATCATCGGAGACCGGATTAGCGAGACTGTACTGTACATGTTAAGTTTTAATTTTGTTTCCTTTTATATTTAATTTATTTATCTTTTAGACAATGCAATTGTATAATATACAGTAATCATATAAATTCATTGTCCACAAAATTGAACTCCTCGATTTATGGTTTGAAAAGGTTGCCGAATTATTGCTCTTTACCTGTTCTTCGGATGGCATATTATGGTGTATATTTTATTGTCATATTCAATATGGTGTTGCTGTGTGGGGAAATTCTTCAACGAGATCAATGTTAAAAGTTTTCAAAAGCCAAAAGTTTGCAGTTTGGACTATCTTTGGTAAGAGGCATGCAGATTCTCTTTTAAAAAAAACTGGAAATTTTAACTTTTCCGTCAATTTATATTTTGAGTATTATCATGTTTTCGAATTTGCACACAGAAGAACACTGTAGTAAGGTACATAGATACAATACAAGAGAAACACACAATTTAACTATTCCTAAACACAGGCTTTCTCAAACTTCAAAGTCAGCAGCAGTTTCTGGGGCCATCCTACACAACTGTCTTCCACATAACTTCAGGCAATGACAGTGAAATAGGCATTTAAAAAGGAAATGTTGCTACTTGAAGCAGGGCATCTTTTATTCTATAGAAGAGTTCGTGGGACTGCCATCTATTGAATGATGAAGGTGTTTTCTTTTTTATACGTTTGATAAGTATTATATTGGGACATTATTATTTAATTCCTTACGTAGGCAAACTATCCACAGTTTGTAGAATAGGCCTATCATTCTGTTTGGTAACAACAAATCATCAATGAGTAGGTGTTATTACATAATTGAGAATTACTTGACTATAAAAGGTCATCATCTGACTACCACAGCTGCTTTTGAAGGAAGTTCACTATCCAACAGAGTTAACCTGTGCTGTTTCACAAGGATTTCTTGTGGTATAAGTGTGTAGCCCTACGTGCTTGTTCAGCACATGAACTTCAAATATAACATCACTTCCAGTATTTAGATATTTGGAATTGTAATTACTCCAAGATCTTTAATTGCATTTCTACAAGTTTGTAATTTGTTTAATCCTGCCACAAGTCTAATAGCTTTTCTTTGCAGAACAAACACACTGCATATTTTGAACTGATGAATTTCCCCAGAATAAAATTCCATAGTTCATGTGTGGATGCACATAGTAGGCTGTCAAAAGAATTTGAGTTTTGCAATACGGAACAACCGTATGAATCCACTACTTGTCTTAACAATCCTTCAACAGTCGTTTACAGCCGTTTCGCCTATTTATCAGGCATCATCAGAACTTAAAACTTAAAAATACTTTTCACATTACACTTATTAACATAATTTATAAAAACCCATTTACAAATAAATAAAACATTTAGCCTACAAATTCAAGAACACAAAATTCAAATTGCATAAAATTAACAACTCCATTATAGTAGATTTAATATATTGTATATTAATAGCAATCGGCTATATACATAAATTAATGTATATGAATATCTGTCTAATAAAAAATATTTCTGAATGAATAATTACTTATTTACACTACCGGTACTGATTTGTTTATTGATGTCCTATTAATTTTGCATTTAAAAAAATCTATTGCAGGCCTATGTGGGATGTTTTGTTTTAGTATGCTTTATACAAAATAAAGAAAGCCTGTAAGTTATAGGCAAGCAAACCAATAATATTTAACCGTATTATGTTAGTCTTACTTGATAATGTAATATTTTGCAGAGAATGGTGCGTGATGATCGTTTCCAATCAAATTTTGAACCAGAAGATGATTCATTGTGGCTGCCATCACAGCTCCTTCATACAATGTCTTCATTGCTCTCTCAATCTGATGATACTCAAGTTGATATGCTAAAAGTAAGAACGCAATAAGAAAAGCCAATAGCAACATTTAGAGTGTAAAATTCTTGGAATTTCATGTAGGCCTACCATTTTTAAATTACCCGGTTAAATAACCATTGTATTACAATTATTATTTTCAAACCTTTGAGTTTTGTTGTTAATGTGTTTAGGCCTACATTATATCTGCCTGCACGGTAGAATAATTACATTTCTTCTAAATGTATTTAGATGTTATATTTGTGTTTAGCAGATTATGTGGTAGTTTTATACAATGTTATTGTGTTTTCAATTTTTGTTTGTAGTTTGTACATATTACAAGTATTCCAAGTACCGTACAACCAATTTGTAAACTGTCATTACAGGTCCTGCTAAATGTTGCCTGCTCATCCTATTGGACGATGAATGGTCGCATAATTATCCAGATATTAACGTTATGTAGTGAAGCTTATGAATCAGGTAACCAAGCAATAAGAACAGCTGCTCAAGCCGCAACAAGCCAGACTTTACGCTCATTTTGCAATATGTTAGGTAAGTTGAATGATACATTAACCCTTCATGCTATCCATGCTATCTGCCAATCCATTTTGGTGTGTGTTGCAAGCATTTTTTTCAAAAATTCGCCAAACTTTACCCGAATTCAAAAGTGTTATAAAGCTTTTTTATAGAAAAGGTTCAAAGAATTCATATATGCCAGTAAAAAATTTATTGATGTAAAATTTTCAAATTTATTAGGTCGAGAAACAAAAAATGTTCAGTAACAGAAGAAAAAAAATTCAACTTTAGGTCTACATAAAAAGTAGTAAACATTTTTTGTATTTTTTTTCAAAATAAACAAAAGTTTTGTAATTTAGTTCTAAATAGAAGTGTATAAAAATATATATCAACTTCAAATTTATTTTTTTGAAAACATAAGTTTTTATGTTCCTACTACAAGATTGCTAACAAAATTAAGCCTATTTTGAATAGTAATTTGGTCTTTACCCAAAAATTAAATATTATTATAACGAATTGTAGAGAATAAATCATAGAAATTTATTAAACTTTATACTTGAAAATCCTTATTTTATAAATTTGTTTTATTTGTTTCATTAAATTAGATCAAACAAACAAAATTCTCATTAACGTATCCTTATACAATTCCTGTCGATCTGGACTGTGGGAAAAACATACAACAGTTGTAACTGACATGTGCCAATTGATTTGAACAAATGTCTGTATTTCACGGAAATATCCGAATAGAATCCGAACACTAAATGAGGTTTCCTATATATATATATATATATATATATATCAATCAAAACTATGGAGTTAACTCTATAAGTCAATATAAAGATCATTATACAAATATAGCGATTGGTTATAGAAATAGCGTGTTCCAAATGTGCTTTCTCATTCCTTGAAATTTTTCCAATGGCAAGAGTTTACAAAAAACTTCATACCTAAGAGCCTTTAAGAGTGACAAACGATTGGAAGTCTTTTAAAGTTCAAATTTTGACAAATCCAATGGTGTCCTTATCTTTTCTTCAAAATAAGTCTGTCGAACGATTTTGAGCCTTAGTGAAGCGACAAGTTTGAGGTAGTGTAGTTGACCTTTCTCGCGACACCATTAGCTGTTTAGAAAATTACAATTTTAAAACCATGATTACATAATTATGTAAATATATGTTTTAGAACAAATTTTTAAATACAAAAATTAAGTTTTAGGTTATGAGAGGTTGGATGATTTTTAGTGGGTGAAATATTCAATACAAGTCGAGTTGTCACAGACTACTCAATTGACTACTGCAGCGCGCTGAGTCTTAAATGAGACGTCTGACAGTTGTACGATTAAAAACCGTATTAAATGTTTGTTTTAGCCACAGGACTGCTTTATATTATAAATTACTGATCATAGACACTATTTTTAGCTTCAGCAAGAACTCGTCATTAATTTAATATATTTATTTCCCCATTACACTGACGGCATCTGACAGCTGATATTCTATAAAAAAAAACATATTTTTTTACACCGTACATAATTATACACCGTCATAATTTATTACACTTGTTTGCAACGTTCTAGAATAATAATAATTTTATTAGTAGATTAAAAATAAAAAGTTTGTGGCCATATTTTAACCCAACCTTTTCTGGACTAACATGCTGTAAATCCCAATTCATGCTCAGGCTAAGTTATTTTATTTGTGTCAATCAACTTTGTATAATCATTATCAATATGATTTATTGCTTCAAAATATCTAGAAATAAATGTTGTTTTTCTTAATTTAAATTTGTAATTTTTTTTTATTTTTGTAATTTCATAAATATTATTTTGTATTAACATTTTTTTTAAATGCATCAACATTTAACAAAATTACATATTTTTGCGTTCACTAACAACATATTTACAAGCCAAAAGAGTTTTGTTGTAGCGCATTCTAAAATTGTATTTTTGTTTGAAAAATTCCAAAGGGCGGAGAAACGCATCATGGAATTCGATTTATTGTCAATCCAAATATCACTAAAATATTCGCTTTCACGTTCATCATCTGACTTTTCACTTTACAAAATTTCTCTTATTCCACTAGGATTACATAAATTAAGATTTATCCACGTATCGAGAAGAAAAATCCCACACACAACTGTCGTGAGTCGACCATGTTTAGTAACACACTTTGACAGAAGCTTGTGATCATGCAGCTGTCAACATAATTTTATTCTCTCTATTTTCTGATGTTAGCAGCCTCCTATCAAATAGTTCATTTTAAAGCCAATAGATTGCAGCACATTTAGGTAAAAGATTTATATCAGTCGCGTTAAAGCGATGATAGTACTCAAAAGTTAAAGGTCTTAAACGTGTCTACGCGATCGTAGTCTGTGCGTACAGTTTACTGTAGTCGTGTAAACGCGACGCCAGTTCCGAAAAAGGTTAAGTGTGTACAAGTGTAATAGATTTTAATAGCGTAGTATGTGTACATCAAATTATAGGCTATTGAAAGCATGTGTGTAGAATGTTTTCTTGAAAAAGGTATCATTGTAATATTAAACATTTTGCATTGAATAATAATGTGGTACAGAAGTAGAACAGGTTTTTATAACCGTTTAAAGAAATGTAACATAAACTGAAATTTTCCTAGTGGAGCTTTGATTTATATGGCCTATAGTCATCAATATTATGCAATTTAAGATAATAAATGTACATGTTATTTAAATAACCAATGATATTACTGTTTATTAGATGAAGAGTCCCAAGAAGTGGTACAAACTACACAACTACGTGAAGTGGGAAGCGGAGGTATAGACTGTTTTAATGAAGTTATACCTATTTTGCAATTTATATGTAGTAAAATGGACGAAGCACAAAGGTAAGAATAGCCAATAAATAAATTATCCAATTTATTGTTTGTTTTTTAATTTTCATTTACATACTTTAATATGATAGAATAAGTTATTATTATTATTATTATTATTATTAGAGGGTTGTGTGACTTGTTACCAGAACACACTGCACCTAAACCTTGAGGTCCTCTTTGCCCAATGTCCAAGCAGCAATACACATCAAACCCGCCCTCTTTGCAAAACGAAGGAGCCCTTGGGGGCCTTCCTCTCGTATGTAGCTGGTGTCAGGGTATCCTTGTCACAGATATTTCTGCCTCAGTGATGCGAGGGCGTCACATTCGCATTGAACATGGAAAGAATATATCTCCTTCTCTCCACACCTTTGACATAACGGGTTGTTCTCTAACCCCATCAGGTGGAGAATTGTGTCCCGTCAGTAGACCGACCAACCTCACTTCCGGCCTGCCAAGACCCAGCAGTGTTCTGCTTAGATGTCCATCCAGGCCATCAATGAAGTTGTGTGTCTCTGACCTCTTACCATCTCTCCCCATCTGTGTAAGTGTTCCGATTGAACATTTTTTCTCACACTTTTTTTCCCATAGCCTCTTGATATTCCTGTCATTGTTTCTGGGCCCATCGGTGGAGTTCCAGCTCCTCTTCTTGCAAGTTTATCTGCTATTTCATTCCCTACTATTCCTTAATGTCTAGGGACCCAAGCAAGTATTACTTGCCTACTGCTCGACAGCCGATCAGCAGTAACTGGCATTTCCAGAGCAATATTGACATTGTTCTTGAAGCCATAATGGCCCTTATAGCCGCCTCAATATCAGAACATATCGTAACATCTGTGCTCATGTTTCCTGAGTCCATTGTTTGTTTTGCGCATGCAAGTATGGCGTAGACCTCCCTTTGGAAGGCCGTTAGTTAAGAAATAAGTTAAGTCAAACATCAAATAATTTTTTTGTATTCCCAAAAGAATTTTTATATGCTTTTATATGGGATGTTGGTATTCTACTTTGGGACATATATGCCCAATGGTACAGTAAAGACTAAGAAAATTTCAAAAGGATAATGTATATATCTGTGTAAATTACAAATACAATTGCAGTTCTAGTCATTTTACACAATTAATAAATTGTATGGATGATATTTCGTGAAACAGTCTTTACACAAAAGGAATTTCACATTCAGTGCAAAGAGTTTTTGTTTTTTTTTTTCCTTACATTCTTAAGCACACTGCCACATCAGTACTCACTTTTCTATCCATTGAATAGGTTTTTTTATCTTATTTTTCGAAAAGGATTTAGTTTTATAATTTTACTTTTCTCAGCTTTTTTCAGACTGAGTATCATTTTTGCAAATTTCCTATACTTCCTATATACCTCATTATCAATGGTCGGTACATCAGAGCCTTCATTATCATTTTTCATTGATTCACTTTCACCGTCCGATTTATCAGTCGGTTAAAATTCTGTATGGTTATCACTGTCATAAAATATATCACTATATTCTGATAGAGGTTCATTTAGGAAACGATTAATTTCAACTACTTTCCACTATTCAGTACAACTAGGAACTATGCGTCCCACTGTGTAGTTCCACTGGGTGTAAATCTATTACAGTTTTTCTATGTATCTTGTAAGAAATAAATGTACACATTTTCAGCTCACTAAGTTTAAGGGAAATATAATAATTAATTTGTATTGTTTTAAGGGTTGATTTTCTCCCTTTAGCAGCACGCAACAAAATCCAAATCTAGTGTACTTTTTCTATATATCTTGTAAGAAATAAATGTACAAAATTTCAGCTCTAGCTTTAAGGAAAGTATAAAAATTAATATTTATTAATTCTAGCCTATGTTACTTAGGGATAGTGTAGCTTTTTATTGGTAAAACTATTTTTTCAATCGGTTCAGTAGTTCCAGAGATTACCCCCTACATACAAACAAACAAACAACTTTGACCTCTTTATAATATTACTAGGAGGAACCCCTGCGTGCTATGCACGCCAACCATGTTGGAACCTTCTATACACATAATCATGGTATGTTTTCTTTATAATAAAGGTGTAGGATTAATAATAACCCCAAAGCTAAGATGGTAAATAATGTCAAATGTTCAAATCAAATTATTTCGTCTATTTTATAACAGCGTTTATAATAAAGGTTAAAAGAACCAGCAAGGCTCAGGTCTACACTTTAATAAAAAACATAACCTAAAAGTTAGAAGTACAAATACTGTAATTGCTTCAAAGTTTGAAATCAGATGTTAATGGAAATATTGGAGCAAACAGCTGTTTTAACTATTTTATTCAATTGGTTGCTGTGGTAATAAATGTAAATACATGTGTTGGTTCATCAGTCTAGGCCTAAACTAACTTTTTTTCCGACTAAATATTTTACAAATATTGAAATAAAAAATGTTTTTATCAAAATGAATTTATTATAGCCTATGTTACTCAGGGATACTGAAGCTTTTTATTAGTAAAACTATTTTTTCAATCGGATCAGTAGTTCCAGAGATTACCCCCTACATACAAACAAACAAATTTGACCACTTTATAGTATTATATAGAATATAAATGTAGATAACTATAGACCTTCCATGTCACAAATCACCTATTATTCTGGGAATTTAACCTATCAGTTCTAGGGTTACCTTCTAATAGTTACTGTATTTTGTCGTATATTAATATTTGTCACTTTGAATTATTATTCATTTTGATTATAGTGGAGACCGCACGGGTCATAGCGTAGTGTTTCTCCTTGAATGTTTACATACACTCGTCTCCAGTTTACCACAAAGTATTCATGCAAACAGACATTTTACTGCCTTCCTCTGGCAGAAGTTATGTCCCGCTCTGATAGCGTTCTTGGGTTCTCCAAGAGTTGATAAGAAAATCGTATCTAGGGAAGGAAGACAAGCTGGCGGAGAAGGTGAAGTAGGCCGAGGATCCGGTGGTCTAGCTTCCGCACCCAGTTTCGATAGTTACCAAGCGAAAACAGTCTACAGGTATGTGTCTTGATCGTGACTATCGTAGGTAATCATTTTATGGTGGTAGAATAATGAATTGTTTTAAATAGGAATAAGAGTTTAACCAAGCGTACAGTGAGACGGTGCTGCTAAATAAAGTTCTGTGGTTTAGCTTCTTCCATTGTTGTAGCACATCAAGATAAGAAACAACAGTTACAGTTGATTCAGCGAAAAAGAAATGCCCACAAACTTTCCGCCTGGATATGGCACAAAAAACTTGCAATTTAGTGGAGTCTTGTTGCAACTGAACCAGATGCGCACATTACGGGTATTCACATGTCCACTGAGGTGAAATGTCAATTTATCAATGAAAACGACATAATCTATAAAATTCATATCGTTTGCAAAGTTGGCACGTAAATTGTAGTCTGTTGGCTTTAGAGCTTGTACCTACTGCAAATGATAAGGACGTAGTTGTAAGCATTTCCTTAAAGCGTCTCCACACAGACGTCACTAGAATTGCTAACTCTGACTAGCCTTCCTGACTGATTTCTTGGGGCTACGCATAAAAGACTCTCTCACTTTTTCAACACATTCTGTCTCTCTTGGTCGTACTCTAGTCTTCAAACTGATGATATCATCAACCGATGTTATTATCACTGGGAAGATTACATTTGAACTTAATACAAAACGCACGTTGCACTGTAACTACAGATTCTGCCCTTGCAAACTGTGAAACACAAAAAGCTTTCTGTTCCCTAGTCTTCATCTTTGCTACTAGTGCTTTCTAACGGAAGACAGAGAGAAAACAGCGCATGCGTTTAGGTGCACCAACAAATGATTGTGTTGCTCTTTCATTTGATGTATTAAGGATCTGCTCCAGTAAACGAGAAAGCAACCGGTTCTCACTATATCCCTGTCTAAACAGTGCAATTTCTTGCAGCTGAGCGCTTTCACATCGCCTCATTTCAAACCATTTTATAAAACCATCTTTTGTAAAATTAAGTGCTGAAAAAAAACTGAATATTCTTTATAAAATTGCGGATTCGGCTTGTGTTTCACTTTTAATTATACATTTTTTATTGTGCAAACTTGGTACTTCAAAAATGTCAATTACATGACAAATAAAAATAAAATTTTAATATGAAATGCTAAACGGATGCGTAATGTGACTGTGCTTAAAATGAGACCTTGAGAACAATTGTATGATAAAAAATAATTCGACCACGCAGCTGGACCGCTGACGTGAGTTGAGCAAATTTCCAAAATTAAGTTTATATGCCTACGTTTTAGGGTTTCAACCACCAATTTGGGAAACAGGTCTACTCACGAAGGCGTTGAACAGCTGTCTGTGTGTACACAATATGTTAGTAGAATTTGTTTCCTCCTAGTGGCCTCGCGAGTTTGCACCACATGGCTTCGAACCGGGTACTTTTATGGTATTTTACGTTTTGGTCGATTTTGGGGGAACCAAGCGAGCTATAAGGTCACGTAAAAAAACAAAATGTGCAGAATAACATCCTACATTTATATGTGTAGAAAAAACTCTAAAAAAATTTCATTCTCGTAGTAAAAATCTCAAAAAAATTTTACTTTCGGTTGTTTGATTTTTTTGGCTAACGAACTCGTTTGAGAGACATAGACAACCAACACGTGTACCAAATTTGAACCAAATCGGACTTAAAATGTGGCCGCTAGAGTGCGAACACATATATACATATATATTATATATGAATTTTAATGACACCCCAAAACGTGTTATGGGGATCATGATCAGTGCTCATTTGCTACTCCCGACCTTGGGTCTCACCATAAGGGCCACTGCAATAGCTCATTTTTTCTATTTATATTCGCTAATAAACGAAATATATGGTTTGAAATTTTACATTGGTCTTATGAGATAAAAATCCAAGATGGCTGCCACTACAGCAGACTCTTAATTATAATTATAAGCTGAAAGGAATAAATACTACAAAGCCTTAACACCCCAATATTCATTCTGAAACATTCCATACTTTATTCCACTTAATAGCAATTTATATATTCCTTACATGTATTTAAATTTGTCTTACAGTATTGGAAGCCAACTGGTAAGATTGGTTGGTTGTGTTGGATCATTGAGACCTGTGCTTGAATCCGTGTTCCACAGAATGCTACTGTATCCACCACCACAACACCGGCTGGAAGCCCTGAAAGCTTTAAGAGAGGTGATATATTTATATAATACTAGATTTAGTTGCTGCTTCTACACAACAACAACCTATATAAACCAAATTTAATTGTGGCCTCTTGTTTAAAAAAGTTTGATTCTACTTCATCTGATTCTTAGAAATATGCAGTAACTTTCCATTTCTTGCTATACGAATCTGTACAACTTATAACCTATTAAAAAAATATGTCTCTACACAGAACATTTTTTTTTGTGTATGTACGAGGGAAAGTCAATAAGTAAACTGAAATTGAAAAATCTGTGTATTTATTGTACTTACATAATTAATAGTAGCATTACTATTTATAATATAATCTCCTCCTACTTCTATGCACTTATTCCATCTTTTAAAGAGCATTTTAATTCGTTCCTAGAAGAAGGCTTTTGGTCTCGGGTTCAGAAAATTTTTCACTGCTTGAATGGTCTCTTTATGAGATCAATAATGATTCGCTCGTAACTGTTTGTTCTTTTAGTTGGCTAAAAAGATGAAAATCGCTTGAAGCCAGGTCCGGACTATATGCAGGGTGGTCCAACAGCTGAAAACCAAGATTTTTAAGGCACAGTACTGTGTTTTTGGCCGTTTGCAGTCGAGCGTTAACCTGAAGCAAAATCACGTCTTTTTTTGGGCTTCAATAAACGCAGTGGCTGTCACTATTTATTGTTTGACGTTTAGGTTTGAAGTCAATCGAAATTGGACCTTCCATGTTCCAAAGCATTATCAACATCATAACTTTCCTCCAGACATCTTGAGTTTTAAACTTTTTTGCTGTGGGAGATGAAGGATGTTTCCACACCAAACTTTGTCGCTTACTCTAGTTCAAAATGATGATCCCATGTCACATCAACGGTTATTATTCGCTTAAAAAAAGCGTCTCCTTCTTCTTCATTAACGTACCAAATGCTTCTGGGAAATTTTCAAACGATTGTTTTTGTGGATGCTGGTCAATTGACGTGGAACCCAGCGAGCAAAGATTTTTCGAAAGTTTAAAGAATCTTGGATGATTGAATATGCTGAGCCATGACTTTGATTTAAATCATTTGCAATTGCATCAATTGTAATTCGTCGATTATTGAGAATCATTTGTTTAACCGCTTCAATATTGTCATTCGTCTTTGAAGTGGAAGGCCTACCAGGCCCCTCATCACACAGAGAAATCCTACCACTTTTAAAGCGATCAATACATTCGTAGATCTTGCTTCCACTTGAACAACTCTCTCCATCTGCTGCATTCGGTGAATAATCTCTGCTGGTTTCACACGTTCTGAATTGAGAAAACCTTCTGCTCGCATCTCTTCCTCGGTGCAGAGAAAAGAGAACTCATTTCACACAG
Source organism: Philaenus spumarius (assembly GCA_018207615.1). Taxonomy (NCBI): domain Eukaryota; kingdom Metazoa; phylum Arthropoda; class Insecta; order Hemiptera; family Aphrophoridae; genus Philaenus; species Philaenus spumarius. The sequence continues at coordinate 29,438 of JAGFPH010002133.1, forward strand.
TCTTTTAAACACAATCACAAATAGCTAACAATGAGCAATACTTTCAATGAACAAATGATAGGCGTTATGAGTTAGAGCAAAACAATCAGCTGCCTTACATGTGATTCGGAGGGAAATAAAAATTTCCCCTTATTTTTTACTTTCCCTCATATATTTAGTATGATACAACATTTTAGCAAATTTCCTGGTACATTTTAACTAAGAATGGGTCGATTCTTCATACCAATTCTCGATACCATCAATACTTGAGCTTTGGTATCGGTATCAAGAATCGATAGTTGAAACTCGATACATACTCAGTTTATATCATTTTATATTGTAGGTTATGAATGATTCATTGCAGTATGGTGAAAAGTGAGTTAATGTAATGATTAAACCTGTTTTGGTTATGTTTTTGTTTTGGGTATAAACACTTAAAGTTAAAACACTAATAGTGTTAAATGTATTCATTATTTGATTCCTCTATTTACAATATAAGTATTTAGTGCTGCTGTATAAGTCGTTGGCTATAACAATAATTTGAAAGTCAGTTATAGAACAAATTGTAGTTTGGCCTACAATAATGTATTATGAAAACATTTATCATTTACCTACCGAAGGCTCTAATTTTTTTTTCAGTTTTCGATTCATCTTTTTCAAATATCAATCCAAATCGTAAATGAAAATCTTTAGATATTCATCTTTGATTATGGTTTGAATTTTGAAATTATTTTCCGTTAAACTGTAAAGACTCAAATTCCAAGTGAATTCTTATTTCAGAGCTTTTACTCTTATTTTTTGTCATTTAAATATTATGATTATTTCAGACAAAAGTCAACGTTTGGGATTGGTTGGTACGTTCCATGCCATTTCGGGATCCCAAAAGAAAGCCATACTGCATCTTTGATGTTTTTGTAGAGTACAGTAGACCTACATCTTTATTCTAAAAAAAAATACATCTTTGTTTAGGTGTTCAAATGTTTGTAATGGACTATCTGTAAGATTGTATTGGTTGGGATGTAAAATCTATGAGGTTCCCCTGGTACCAGATTAAATGTCAATATGTTTAATTAAATCTGTGGAATAATGTAGGTCATCCTTATCCGATAATAAAATGATAATGATATTTGTATATGTGTTAATTATATGTATAGATAATTCGGAGATTGAATTTATTACAAATAATTTGTTGAATTACTGGATTTTTTGTTGATTGGTATCGGGAATCGATTTTTTGAATTATTGGTATTGGGAATCAATTTTTCGAAGTATCGGTATCAAGAATCAAAAAATTTGATATCGACCCATCCCTAATTCTAACTAAAGTTCAGAAAAAGGTAATTGAGGTACGAATCGATTAGGCACAATATTCATGAAACCGATGTTAATAAAAATACTAACAGACAGATATGATCCATAAGGTTTTCCTTTCACAGAATAACCTCGATTATCCAAGGTAATTGCGACCGGGCAGACCTCGGATAACACAGTAGCCCATGAAAAAACCATTGAGGTGCGAGTTCGCACGTTATTTACGTCGTTATAGGCTTATTTTGAAGATATACTCAAAATCTATTTTATTTGGCTTTAAATAATTTTGTTTTAAATAAACAATTAAGGTTTGTAATGTACTCAAATGAAAGAAATTGGATACTGTAAGCCACTGTAATAAAAACCACAAAAATAATGCCTCTGAAATTTTTCATGGTCGCTTTTTTTCATTGATTGTGTAGCCTCTTCTTTATTTGAATACTGTTAAGATACCCACTTTTAAATTTCCGATCTATTTCGTCATGAATCCTCGACAGTCACTTTCCTGACACTTGAATCATTTGCCACATTTCTTATTGAATCACCTCCATCTAATCGTTTAATTGCTTCCCATTTTTTATTTAAAGACATTCTCGTTCACAAAGTTTAACACCGCCTCTGACTAAAAACCAAAGAACAAAATGCAGTAGCAGGGGTGGGGGTGGGGGAAGAAACAACTCGTGGGAAAGGATGGTGAGTAATAAATACAATGCCGCGAGGAGGGGAGTGTAAACAGGCCCAAGACCGATTCGACATTCACTATACTACCCATGCACTAAATGTCACCCATACTATACCGTTAGGTAAGGATCGGAAATGTTTTCAGGATGTACAAGGCAAACGACAGATTTGTTTTTGTCTGTTCAATCTAACACACAAGTTTCTATTATAAATTCACTTATTGAGAAATCATCTCAAGCTACCTTTATTGGAATCAATTCAGTTAACATACATTTATTTCTAAGTTAATAAAATTGATTTAAACAAAAGATTTTTTTAATTTGCCTCGGTTAATACGGAAGCTTGGATAACCAAGGTTCTACTGTATATAAATTAGGCAATTACGTTATTGTTTGACTCGTACTGTGTTTAGTGGTGAATTTGATGTGATATGATTATATTGTCTTAATGACATTAATTATTTGACCTTTTCACAGTTGTTAAGGAGTCCTAGTCGTGTGGTTGACTTTGCTGGGCCATTGTTGGTAGAAGATGAGAAAGCATGTCAACAGTCTGATTTAGCCCTTACAAGGCTGTGAGTACTGGTTTCAATATCTATTATAGAATGTTAAGTTATACATCATTTATCATTAAGTGATTGGTGTCAGATGAACTGTTAAAATACATATCTATGAGATGCATTATATTTGTAATGTCTTACATAAACTTAGTAGTAATAGCAAATCGAAAAAAGGTTAACTTATTAATAATTACTCCGCATGTACATTATATTTCTTTAAATGATATTTGGTAAAAAGGTATTTGATATTTTTGGTATAACTCAAGATTCTAATTTTGGTTCATTCTTGTCCTCGAGCTCGATAAATTGTATTTAATAAATTCTCGTTTCTTGCTTGTTCCTAAACCTCAGCTCTCGTCTTTTTCTCGATCTCGATAATTCGTTTTAAACAACATCCCGTTCTCGTTTTGAATTCAAATAAACAATCTCGAACACCCCTGATTGTTTATGTAGATATTTTCTCGGGACTGAAGAATCTGAACGATTGAAGAAGAAAAAATCTTAACCCTCTCCATGGCAGACTGCATTAAGTGACGTTCTCTCAGGCGCAAGATGCAACCATTTCGAACAAATGTGTAAATTTGCATATTCGATTAAAATTAATGTACTTAAAATCATCAAATCGTAAAAAAACTGGTACCATTGGATAGGAAATGAATAAAACTTTAATTTTTGTATTTAAAACTTTTTTGTAAAACGTATATTTACATACGTAATTATTGTCCAAAATATGGAAATCGCGTTACAGCTGTTTCGGCGAGTGAATTTGCATACAATTGTATTGTTATTTCCCACTTCTTCGACGTTCAAGACTGTCTATATAAATATTTCTATGGCTATTATAAAGATACCATTGGATTCGTCAAGATTTTATCTTTCTAATAGTGCCTTCCAATCAGATGTCACTATTTTAGACGATTTATGACGAAGATTTCTGTAAAATCTTACGATTGGACAGTTTTCAACCAATGAAACAGGCACATTTGTCAACCGAGATAATGCCTACACTTCCTTATGTTTTCACAGATTTCTTTACACCATTTTGTAGAGAATAGTTCGATCTTTCTAACGGTGGGAAGTAAACTAGATATAACCAGTTATTTATTTGTCTAGGCAGCAGTGGAAAGTACATAATTAGGGCAGTCTGGTGAGACCGTCCGGCGCCTGTTGCTCCCATGTAATTAAATGTCCCTTCCTGCCCGTAGTATATTGCCGACGAAGTTTTATTAGATTGATGTCATTTTGTTATTCAAATAAAGATAACTCAAACACTTTTGTGAACTAAGAAAAGACAAGTATACAGTTCTTTTCTTTGATTTATTCTCTACACTTTGTTATAATATTTCATTTTTGGGCAAAGCATATATTACTAAATTATGTTTTTTTTTTCGAACTAGGCCTAGTTTTGTTAGCAGTCTTGTATTTGGAACATAAAAACTGGTGTTTTCGAAATAAGAAATTTGAAATTGATAAATGTTTTTATACAGTTCTATTTAGAACTGAATTACAAAACTTTTTTATGCTTACGAAAAAATTATTAAAAATGTTAACTACTTGTTATGTAGGCCTAGAGCTGAACTTTTTCCTTTCGTAACTGAACATTTTTTGTTTCTTGAGCTAATAACTTTTACAATTTTACATCAATAAATTTTTTAATTGCATATATGAATTCTTTGAACGTTTCTCTACCATAAAACTATGCAACACTTTTGGATTGGGATAGAATTACTATATTTGGTGAATTTTTAAAAATATGCTTGCACACGCACCGAAATGGCTTGGCGTTGCAAAAAATTACATTGACAGTTCTAGGGTTAAAATACATATCTATGAGGTACATTATATTTTTAATATCTTACGTAAACTTAGTAGTAATAGTAAATCGAAAAAAGGTAAACTTATTAATAATTACTCCGCATGTACATTATATTTCTTTAAATGATATTTGGTAAAAAGGTATTTGATATTTCTCGGTGTAACTCAAGATTCTAATTTTAGTTTATTCTTGTCTTTGAGCTCAATAAATTGTATGTAATAAATTCTCTTTTCTCGCTTGTTCCTAAACCTTAGCTCTCGTCATTTTCTCAATCTCGATAATTCGTTTTAAACAACATCCCGTTCTCGGTTTGAATTAAAAAAAAAACAATCTCTAACACCCCTAATTGTTTATGTAGATATTTTCTCGAGACTGGAGAATCTGAACGATTGATGAAGAAAAATCTTAAATCCGGAAGTGAGAATTCGCTGTATTCGGAAAAGCTAAACCAATAGTTCAGTCAAGGATTGGAAACCAAGTTATTCTAACTGAAGTGTTTAAATGTTGATGAAATGTTGTTACAGGGTGATGGACTCTATAGAAGAATGCAGTACTTGTAATGATCCTGCTTTGATGTACGCAAGTGTTTCCTGTATAAACGCAATGCTATCTACATTACAAGAGTTGGCTACGGGTAAAGGTGTGACACACACGTATATGGATAAAATAAACTGTCTGTTTCCAACTCTTAAGCATTGTGATTACAAAGGTGAGTTGATAATATTGGATTTATAATTCTCTAGTCAGAAAACTCAAATCTTACTCAGATTTAATTCTTAAATTTTCTACACTATATTAGAAACAAAGTTTGTATACAGTTGTTACGCAAGGAAGCGTAAGTTAGTTTTAGAAGGTCACTTAGTTTAGGTTAGTGAAACAATGGTATGGTGAATTGTGTAAGTGTAACCATTCACTACACAGTTTATCTGCAGTCCGCGGACTGCAGGTCAGTTAACTGAAGTTGAATCTCACCACAGACGCACAGTTCGCGGACTTTCTGTGATCTGCAGTTTAGATTGACTATGTGTGGGCAAATAACTTAAGTTCTGATCTGCAGTTGAAATCTTTACGCTCATTGAAAGTTTTGTGTGAGATTTGTGTTTTATTTTATACAAAATGGAGAAATATGCACTTTTTTATTGAATATATAGACATTTATCGGCAACATCCTTCTTTACGGAAAGTAAAATAAAAGCACTTCGTAAATACATTCCTACAATTCAGTTGAATTTCTAAAATTTAAGTTTTATGATACAGTAAGACGTCGATAATCCTGCACGCTCGGGGATCCGGTGATGCCGGATTATAGAATATGCCGGAGTATCAAGGTATTATTATTATTATTGGGTTGTTAAAGAGTTGTTACAACACACAAGTATATATAGAGTGGACACATAAATTACACGTTGAAACTACGTAGCAATAACTGCGTAGACAGATTGCCGCTAACTGATGGGCCTCAGGTAGGGACGGCCCCATTCCCCTACTCCAGCCTGTCACAAATTCTTTGAACCCCTTTCACTTCCAAACTGTGCAAAGCGGTTTTAAATCTAACAACTATTTACAAGAAATTTAGTGTATCTTTTTCTAAAGACTTCAATGTATTCAAATAATCTACATTAAGTGGAATACGTTCAACAGAATACTGTCAGCAACGAAAGTGTTAAACGGTCCCTCTAACCGGGAACGTTTTTAAAGGACGACGAGAGCACATTGTTTTGAATCGGTTCGATTTTTAGATTGTGAAGTGAGGGAGAGTACATGACAGAAAAGAACTAAGCAACCCTGGGACCAAAGAAGATTATTAAAGGCGAGGGTAACCTTGTGAATGAGATAATAGTAGTAAATTCAATTCTTAGTGTTGTTAAAGTCAAATTGGGGGTTATTCAATACTGATTGAGATATACTGGATGATACCTCTCCTGGACTTGTCCACCTGCGTTCACCCATATTTTTGTTGACCCTGCCATCTCCCGAACCGAAATCATTTTTATCCAGTGTCCCAAATAAACGGTTGACAGAGTAAAATAGTTTCATAATAAAATAAAACTATGTACACATTTCATATTTATATAATGCAATATACCATTTAAGTAAACAATAAGTAACGTACATAAAAGTTTAAATTTCATATATACAGTAAAACCTCTCTAATCCGAACCTCTCATATCTGAAACCTCCGATATCCGGCGTGGTAAAAAATAATAAATATATCTATCAAAAATGAATATTTTCGATTAAATACTGCAGTAGCGCGAATGATGTTTTTGAGTTGGGCTGTAAAAAGTAAAACAAAGGAATTCCGTCGGGACTCCCATAAAAATCATAAATCACGGGTAACGTAAGTCCCAACAAGTTTTACCCGATTTCAAACAAATAAAATTATTACTTTAAAGTTTAAATACTTTTGATAAAATGTGTTATTTTTCTTCACAGTAGACACCCTAATTCTATAGACACGATAACAAACAAATCAATAAGTGTTTGACCTTGAGCCTACTCTAGACTTCTGTGTACAAATAACAGCCTACGCATGAATAAAAATAAAACAAGAAGCGTTTACTTAAGAAAGGAAACAATTGCCTAAAACATTTTACTGGGGAAAATGTCTATGTCTACTTACATAAAATTAATAATGTTTTACATTTTCCCTACCGATATTTATTGTTAAATGCTGAATTGAGTTAAAATACAGAGAATGCGATTGCAAATACCGGAGATTACATTCACGGAGTCTATACGAGAATGGGCAGTTCCCGCAGTTCTGACAACTGAGTATTTCTTGGTACCGGTAATCGGTATCGAGTTTCGGCTATCGATTCTCGATACCGATACCAAAGCTAAAGTATCGGTGGTATCGAAAATCGGTATCGAGAATCGACCCATCCCTAATTTCAACCAATTTACCCATATTAAAAAAAACCTCTCTCAAATCTGGATTTTTTGATATCCGGATCGCCCGGCGCCACATTGATCCGGATATAAGAGGTTTTACTGTATTAGTTATATGGGTAATAAATATTATTTATGTTTACATAAACAACACCAAAATTTAATTGTGGCTTAAGACCACATAGGAGGATTGTAAACTTTTGAACACAACTTACGAAATGAGGAAGCACAATGTTAAGTTTTTAACACAACTTACGAAATGAGGAAGCACAAGTTTATTTTTTAACAACTTAAGAAATGAGGAAGCACAATGTCCATTTCAGAGATGTTAATAATTAAACTATACATTGTATTAACATTAACAGATTAAGTCTATGACATAGGACAATCTGTTACACTTATATACCCAACTCAAATATACTAAATTTGCAATGCGATCATGGCCTAACTGGCTAAGGCGCTAGTATATGGTGATGGACTCTGCTTGTTCGAATCTTGGCAAGACCAAAACTTTTTTCAAACAAATGGAATGGAGCGTTTCACATTAGGAGTGTTTCACATTAGGAGCGTTTCACATTCGTAGCGTTTCACATTAGGAGCATTTCACAAAATGCATGGTGAAACGCGTGACGGTAAAATCCGATTCATCGCCATCAACAAGAAAACTATATACTCTGCTAAGAACTTAAGAACTACATAATTTATGCAGCAAAAAATCCTAATTTGACTGGACTATGATGTCTTGTTAGGGTTCCCATCAGTACTACTATAACTAGTAACAAGAATGACATTCCACAACATCCATTCTCCTCAGCAGATTAAATACACATAGTGAAATTGAATTACATTAAAGACTAACATTTATTTGTGTTTGTAGGAGCTGTAACGTATGAGAGTATGGCACGATTACCCCGTATGTATCGTGAAAGTATGGAAAGAGACATACGAGATGAACTGAGTGATGCTGAGAGCAGTAGCAGCAGCAGTAGTGGAGTTCCCAGCAGCGCACATTCATCTGGAGTGACGGAAGGGCCTGAAGAAGATTTCCAAATTGATTCCGAAGTAAGTTTGCTTTCTGTAACAGGTACCTTATATAACAGTAACCACTGGATCTATGTTGATAGTGGCTGTGCTAAATAATGGCTTGCACACAAACATTAGCTGATGTCGTAGTTTATAATTAATGAGGGAGGGAGCCAGCTTGAGGCTAAATGTTCAAGCCTGTCTGTTAGTAACCTTGGTCTGGAGCAGGCACAAGGTGAACTCCCTTGCTCTTGCCTTCATTAGTTTAGTTATAAGTAGGCCTGTGCGAGCCTAGATTTTTGAGTTCGAGCCGAGCTTTTTATATAGCTCACGAACTCGAGCTTTTGACGAGCCGAGCTTTCTTATTACTTACTTCAATGTAGTACTAGGTTACAATCGGGGATTAAAACGATAAATACTTAATTTTAACAGCACTAGAGTAAAAAAAGTAGGCCTAATATATATGTATTATTTACATTATTATTTTTTAGTCTGGGGACCATGATCAGTGCTCACTTATTACATCCAACAAAATTAATGAGCTCCCGAAGTTTTTGTATATTGTCGTGAATCACCATGTATATAAAGTTTTTAATGACACCTGAAAACGTGTTTTGGGGACCATGATCAGTGCTCACTTACTACACACAACAAGATTATTATTGCATTGTCATCGGTCCTTGATAAGTGTGCAAAGTTTCAAATCAATCCGACCTTTTGAAGGGGGTGAAAATCACGTTGTGTTCTGGGGACCATGATCAGTGCTCACTTACTACACCCAAAAAATTAATATTGCATTTTCATCGGTCCTTGTTCTTCATATATACTATACACAAGGATATATATATATAGAAGTTTTCACTTCAATAAAAGTATTCAGCTAAGTTAAATTACGGACAAAAAGTCACTCTCAACATCTATTATAAAATATTGCCACATTTTCGATGCCATTGATGAAAAGACTAGCCTACTCCGATTAAGTTTCCACATATCCTCAACTAACTAAACTTAATCAAATTAATATGTTAATTCAGTAGAGCGTCGATTATCTGAAATCAGAAATGTACTGTAAATAAATAAGTACATTACAGTACTACACGTAATAATTCCGAATTCAAAGTTTTTTACTCGCATAATCAGCCGAGTTGTAAACTTCAGGGAGTTTGTGCGCTCAACGGAAAAGCGGTCGCTGTTGAGTCAGCCGAGCACATGGCCGACCGTTTCTGTCAGCCGTTAGTGAGTTCACAGTGAATTTGTGAATTTAATTACCCGAACAAATTGGTTATCCTCGGTCCCAATTTGTTTCTAAAAATCGGCGCTCTTCTGTATTAACTAATGCGGTAACTAAAACAAAATGAATAAAACTCTTCACTAAAACTAAATACTGTACGTATTTACACACAGCGTTATTAACTTGATATTACTTTGTTCTAACAAGTTGTTCAGACTTCGGCAGGACTAAACTGACGCCGTCGAATGAAATTTTCGATGATTGAAGTTCCGATTACAGTAGAACCCCTCTTAACCGGCCTCGGATCAATCGGTCCTCGGCTTAACCGGCCTATTTCAAGAAACAACAAAATCAAATATATTAACTGGCCGAAGTCTCAAACATCGATTATTTGACGGACATTTCGGGATGACGCAATGTTATTTGTGCTACTGTATGTGTTAAAGTTGTGGCAGGGAAAAGGGGGGAGGAGGAGCGTAACAAAGGAAGCCGCCTTGTCGATTGATTCTTGCCGCGGAAGCAAGAGGGGGGATCAAATCTTGCTTCCCACGGCAACTGTATTATTTTTTCTTGGAATCAATTAACTAAGCGGCATCCTTTGTTTCTCTTTCTTCATCTGTTTATTTCTCGGAACCTTTACTGAATTCCGTGAGAGCAAAAGTGCTTGAAAACAGGAGGGGAGAAAAGGAGGCGAGGGAAGTTAAAATGTTTACATGTAATTTGTTAGTGTTTGTTTGTGTGTGTATGTACAGTACATACAATAAAATCAGTTGCAATAACGTCTTATTCCCTTTATTATTTATGAAATATGTACTGTAGGTTATTTTTGAACTAAAATCAATTTTTTACGGGAACCTCGGATCAACCGGCCAAACTCGTAACCGGCCAGGGTCTCGGTCCCGACCAGACCGGTTAAGAGGGGTTCTACTGTATTTCTGAACTCATCCGAATTGAACGTTCAGAAACAAAACATATAATATTCCGAGCGTTAACGCAATCCTAGTCAATCGTAAAAAAATATTATGCCTAATCGGATCCGAATAATTTTATTTGACACTTTTTCTTGCGTAATTATTTTAATCATTTTTTTTTTTACTTTTATGAATAATAAAGGGATTATTGATTGTTATAATCACTGATATTAAAAAAATAATAATTTAGGCATAAATATTAATTTACAAAGGCTACATTATCTGATGAAATGAGTGCATCAAACCGGCATTCACGTCCACCATCGCCACACGATCGAGCTAAATTGCAACGTATGTCGCGTTCAGATAAACTATCGCGAAGAGTTTAGTTTTATAATAACCGAAAATGTGTGAATATTCTTTTTTTCTCTTTTGTTTTGTACCACCATAAAGGGGTCGTTTCTATTGCCGAATTCACGTCAATATTCGACATCAATCGGGTCCGGTTCTAGAACCGACTTTTTAGCTCATCGGTTCTCGGTTCCGATTAAAAAGCTCGGCTCGAATTTTTTCAAACTTTTTTTTATTTTCAAGCCGAGCCGAATACTAAAAATCTCGGCGTTCGAATACTCGATCTTCGAATACTCGCACAGGCCTAGTTATAAGTTCGGGCCAGGAGAGGAATTTGATTATATTGCTTTAGAAAAAATCGTTTCGTTACCTTATTGAAGAACCTTCTAACTCTCAAACTATCCTGACAACGTCCGGAAACTCGTACGAGAGTGGATGGACACATCCTATAAGGAGACAACCTATCACCTGGGAACCGCAGGGGTAACCGACAGCGAGGAGCCCGTCACAGCTGTTATAACAGCTGCATCAAACTGCAATACACATTTATTAAATAACAAGAAAAAACCAAAAGCCTTTACAAACCTTGATGTATTAAGTGCTGTTTTAAAACTGATAATAAATAAAGTTGAATTTTATCTGCCCGGAAACTAACTGAAATCAAGGCCTGAACATTATACTGGTATTTTAAAAGATAAATATGTATTTATAGATTGATGAGTTGGAAGCTGAAGCAGAGAGGCGTAAAGAAGAAAGAGAGGCTCAAAGATTGGAGAAGTTGCCAAAGACATTACACGAGGAAAACATGCTATCGGTAATTCTTTTGCAGTATTTGAGTTAAGTTTTTATTGTAGAGCTAGATTTAATATGTTATCAAATAACTTGTTACTATTTTTAGTTTGGTAGGTTGATGCATTTATTTATTATTTTAATCTTTGTTTCTTCTAGATGGGCGTAGAATGTGTTGACATGGAAAGACAGAATGCTCGGCACTTTATGAGCGCTCTTGTATCTCTGTTACCTTCGCTGTTATCTCTTCGTACTTCTATACAAGTCGATGAAGCTTTGCAGGAGTTTGCCTCAAAATACTGTCAAGGTGAGTGAACGTTATCAATCGTTTTGTTAACGCCCGAAGCAAACAGAGGGGTGTTATAAGTTTAACATGTGTACCTGCGTATCTGTCTGTGGCATTGCAGCTCCCAAACGGAAGAACCGATTTTGATTTAGTTTTTTTTTTTTTTTTTTTTGTTTGAAAGGTGACTTGATTGAAGGAAAGTGTTCTTAGCTATTATTCAATAAAATCTGTCTTCGCATTAAACATTTTACCATGACCTGTTAGGGTGATTAGGCCTAATCCATGTTTTTAAGGTTTTTTAATGTGTTTCGAATGTGATTCTTGTTTTGTGTGATGACTTATAATGTATTTGGTGACCTAGTGAAGGGATTTATTTCATTTTCTGTGTGATCTGAAGATGGGGCTTAGATTACTCGAAACTGCGGTAATCACCAAGTGATTTTAGGATTGGAAGCAAGACAAAAAACAGGTATTAAACCTAGTTAATTAATTGATAAAATTCTCCAATCCGTGGGCTAACATGTTGGAAAAAAAGCGCAGTCCGTAATTTGAGGCCACAAGGTCAAGGTGGTAACACGCAAAGCGAGTGTTTCCCCTACGAGCGCACGCAGCATCACGTGAGCCAGAGTTGGAGGCGGAGGTGCAAACAAATTCTACTAATATATTTCTTAATCGCATGCAGCTATTCAGCGCCTTTTTGAGTAGACCAATTTCCCAAATAGTTAAAACCCTATAACATGTAAACTTAATTTTGGAAATTCGCTCGACTCACGTATTCTCAGTGGTTCAGGTGCGTGATCGAATTATTTACTTTCTAGTGGTAATTTGTTAAATAATATCAGTATCATAAATATTAACTACTTAACCCTCACCATGCCCTGGTTATAGCTCAAATTGGCCAGCCGGTTTTTAGTGTTTTGCAAACATATTTTAAATAATTCGCCGAAAATAGTAATTCTATCCCAATCCAAAAGTGTTCTGTACCTTTTTTGTAGAGAACGGTTCAAAGAATACATATATGCAATTACAAAATTTATTAATGTAAAATTGTAAAAGTTATTAGCTCAAGAAACAAAAACTGTTCAGTAACGAAAGGAAAAAGTTCAACTTTAAGCCTACATAACAAGTAGTAAAAATTTTTTTGTAATATTTTTGTAAGCGTAAAAAAGTTTTGTAATTTAGTTTTAATAGAACTGTATAAAAACATTTATCAATTTCTTATTTTGAAAAAAACAGTTTTAATGTTCCAAATACACGAACTAACAAAACTAGGCCTAGTTTGAAATAATTTACTAATATATGCTTTGCCCAGAAATGAAATATTATTATAACAAAGTGTTGGAGGATAAATCAAAGAAACGAACGGTATACTTGTCTTTTCTTAGTTCACAAAAGTGTTTGAGTTATCTTTATTTGAATAACAAAATGACATCAATCTAATGAAACTTCGCCGGCGAGATAGTAGGGGTGATTTGAATAACGTGGGAACGGGATGCGCTAGACGGTCTCACCAGATATGTAGATTCCACTGCTGTCTAGACGAACAAAAAACTGTTTTTTTCTAGTTTATTTCCCACCGTTAGAAAGATCAAACTATTCTCTACAAAATGGTGAAAAGAAATATGTCAAAACATAAGGCAGTGCCTTCCCAATATCGGTTGACAAATGGGCTGTTTCATTGGTTGAAAACTGTCCAATAGCAAGGATTTACAGAAATCTTGGTCATAAATCGTGTAAAATAGTAACATCTGCTAGGAAGGCACTATTTAGAAAGATAAAATCTTGACGAATCCAATGGTAGCTTTATAATACAAATACTTCTGTAGGTGGGCTTGAACGTTGAAGAAGTGGAAAATAACAGTACAATTGTATGCAAATTCACACGTTGAAACAGCTGTAACCCGATCTGCATAATTTGAAACGATGATTACGTATGTAAATGTACGTTTTACAAAAAAGTTTTAAATACAAAAATTTAAGTTTAATTGATTGCCTTTCCAACGGTGCCGGTTTATTACGATTTAATGATTTTAAGTGTATTAAATAACGGAATATGCAAATAATTTATGCAAATTCTCGCATATGTTCGAAATGGCTGCATCTTGCGCCTGAGAGAACATCACTTTGCGCAGTCTGGCACTGTAAGGGTTAAGTTATGTCTATTTCATTTATAAAAATTGGTGCATTAACTGAAGCAATAAAATTGTTATACACAAATTGTGACAGCTAAAGATGTAACATAATCTTATTATAATAGTTTTTTAACTAACAGTACTGACTCAGTATTCAGTATTTTCAGATATTCAAATACTGATTCAATACATTAAGGTTATTATTTTTCATTTCTTTATTTCAGGATTGTACACAGATAGCAAAGGAAACAACGTTGAGTCAAATACAACTATAATGAATGCTGATGGTATATACTTGGCCACATACTCTGCTCTGCTGCTAAACTTAAAACTGATTAGGCAAGGCTATTATCAGAATGATACCAAAAATATTCCTCTGAATGAAGTAAGTGCTGCAATTGTTTTATTAATTATGTTGTTATTAATATTTTTATATCATTGAATATTAAAATTATTTTTGTAATTGCTGCGACTGTAAGATCTTATGATTAATATGTATTAATTTGCTAAGGAATTTCTTTATCGCCCATTACATTATTATTTTACATCCAATTTGTACAAATGATGTGTTATTTTACAACCAATTTGTACAAATGATGTGTTATATTAAATGTAACATTTATCTTCAGATTTACTGAAAATTATAAAATCCAAAACATCACTGTATTAAAAAAAAAAACTTTTAAAACATTGTGCAATGTTCTTTAACCATACAACATTATTAGCTGTTGTATCTTTCTGAAGGACCCGGTATCCTTTTCACTGGACGCTTGTTGCCGTAGCTTCCTTTGGATTCAGGCGTTTTCATCAAGCTTAGGCTCTGTGTATGTCTCTATTAACTTATTTGTATAACAATAAATATACGTTTTTTCACGAACACCTTTTTGATTTCTCCTGTTTTTATGTTAAAAAAAATCGGTAGTTCAGAATTTTCAAAATAGCGGGATTCTACTGTATATATAGTGTGATCAAAAAGCCCCCAACCACAATTTTGAATGGTTAAAAATGTTCTAACGCCCTTTGGGGAACGTTTACATGATCACTTGAAGTACGTTTAGCCATGGTGGTCAATTTTCACCCTCCATACGAAATAAGGGGCTTGAAGGGGAACTCAAAATTGTTATATACAAACACACCCCCCCCCCCCCCCTTGTGACCGTTCAATTCAAAGAGCCTAGTGTGCTGAGAAAAACGAGATAAATAAAGCGGCAATTGGTTAACTTACAGAAATGACCGCATAAAACAGATTTATAATTTTAACATGTTATTTCGTAGTTCTGGAAAAGAAGAGTTTTTGGCAAAAATCTATGAGACAAAAGTGCTTCAGATATTAGGATGACATTCCATAAAAGGTAAAAATTAAAACTTACATGAAAAATTCAGTAAAATAACAATATATTTGTTACAGCTGATTTGTCACTAAGCGTCATAAGACAACATGATGATGATTACAACATGATTAATTGTCTGATGATGCTTAACAAATATATTGTTGTTTTTGTGAAATTATCGTGTAAGTTTTAATTTTTTACCTTCAATCAGTACATTACACTGCACATTACTATATGGGCATTACAAATTCAAAGACCTTCATCACTTGTCCTCTTAAAAATGTGTAAATTAGGATATGAATTTGCAGACTGAGATTGGCTTAAAAAGAAGTTAACACTATAAATTGTTTCATTTTAATAATACAAAATGAAAAATCCATCAATATTTCATATTTAATTGCATCACGTCTAAATGAATCAAGAAATAATTTGATCACGCAGCTGAACTGCTGATGTAAGTTTGGCGAATTTCCAAAATTATACGTTTTAAGGTTTCAACCAACTTTTTTTGAGAGAAATTGGCCTACTCTGGAAGGCGCTGAATAGCTCTGTGTACGAAATATATAGGTAGAATTTTTTTGCACCTAAGCCTTCAATTCGTCTCACATTTGCTTTGTTCCAATTGCAACGGAAACTTGCTTTGCGAGTTTACTCGAACTTCGGCCTTTTTTCAGAAGATATTTTATGCCCACGTGGTATTTTATGTCCTTTTATGGTATTTTACATTTTGTTCGATTTCGGGGGAACCAAGCTATAAGGTCCTGTAAAAAAACAATGTGCAGAATAATATCCTACATTTATTTTTTATATAAAACCCTAAGGAAGTTCCATTTTGGTACAAAAAAACTAAAAAAAATAGTTACTTCCAGTCAATAATGTGCTTCCGGTTGTTGGATTTTTTGTTAACGAACTCGTCTGAGCGACTTAGGCAACTAACGAGTGCACCAAATTGGACTTAAAGTGCAACCATATGAGTACAGATAGTGCCAAGTAGCGTGAAGCGTCACTTGAGCATGCGCTATAACGTCTTACCCTCTCCTACTCGACTGTGAGTCTTCAGTACAGTCACCACCAAAAAGTGTTGATATACAATCAACACGACTACATAGCAGACATGAATTAGGTAGGGCAGGCGGCTCCGACGCGAGAGGGGAAATGTGGTGGGAGCCGGCGTAAGAGACTTGCATTCCCCCCTCTTCGCGCTCCATCCTAATTGGTGCTATCTGTAATAACCCCCAAAACATGTCGTGGGGACCATGATCGGTGCTCCTGACCTTAGGTTTTACCATAGGGTCACTGAAATAGCTAATTTTTCCTATGTAAATCCGCTTATAAACAGCAACTAACAAAGAAATACAAATTAAGAAATAAGAAGAAGTAACAAAATATTTCTTTAATTCAATTTAAAGTGCAAAATTAAAAAAATAATCTTTGGAAAAAATACAAAACCACAACTAGTGCCTCCTAGTTTATAGCTTAAAATATTCTCTGATCAGCAATATTGAAAACCAGTCAAACTAAATGGTACCATACTACTATCTATAAATATAGGACGTCATATTTTTATTGTTGATCCATTTTCAATATATCTTATACTATGGACAGACTGTCTCTAGTCCAACACATTTATGTTGTTAATACTTTATTGTGCCTCTGTTTAGAGTGACTTATATAGTACAAGTGTTGTGTATAGGTACAGTTTGTTCAAGAAGTACATGACAGTGGTGTGTTGGTGTACTTATCAGCGACCTGGTTATCTGAGCTTTATCAACAAGTCCTTATCACTTCACCTCTCTCCGACTACAATCCTGACACCACGGGAAACCTTGCATTAATTAACTTACTAACAGGTTCTCCTTTTAACACATTCTGCATGTTTATGTTGTTTATTTAGTTTGCGGAGCTTTTCGATAACAAATTTTTTCTGTTTTGTTGTGTTATTTTTATTATCTTTTTAGTTTCTGCCATAGCTTATTTTTGTCTGCATAGTAAAACCTTATTACGAGGGTCCTTAGAAAAAGATACAAAAACAAAGTACAGGGTGCGGCAGAGCCAGCTAAGCAGTTTTGAGGAGCAATAAAAAAATAAATGTCATATATAGAGAAATTTGTTAATTAGTAGAACATACTATTTTACATTCATTTAGTTTTAAAAATTATGTCTTCAAGATGGCGGCCGTTAGCATCAATACATTGTTTTAGACGATCTCTGAAGTTTCGAGCAGCTCTTGCACACATATCCTGAGGTATGGCATTCACTTCTTCAATAATCCGCTCTCTTAGCTCTGGTAGGGTGTGAGGGTGACTTTTGAACACCTTTTCCTTCAGATATCCCCAAAGAAAGTAATCGCAAATGCTCAAATTGGGTGACCGCGCAGGCCATTCGACATCACCCCTCAAAGAGACGAGGCGTCCCGGAAACATTTCTCTCAAAACACCAAGTGAAATTCGAGCTGTGTGAGCCGTAGCTCCGTCCTGTTGGAACCAGAAGTCCCCCAATCCATGTTCTTCAACAATCTCGTCAATTCTGGGTTGCAGAAAATTTTGCAACATTGAAACGTAACGTGTGGAATTCACGGTAACGGTTACGCCTTCCTCCTCAAAAAAGTAAGGGCATATCAAACCAAATTGCGATACGGCGCACCACACTGTCACTTTAGGCGAATGTTGTGGTCTTTCTTGAGTAATTCTGGGGTTACGTATCCACTTAGGTGAAAATGTGCCTCGTCGCTACTGAAGAACGCTGCATTCGGATGGATCTGTGCAAGCATTTGCTCACACAGATTTTGACGCTTGGCATAGTCTGCTGGGCGCAATTCTTGAGCAATCATTATTTTGAAGGGATGGAACTTCAAATCGAACTGCAGAATTCTTCTCAAACTGCGGTCTGAAATCCTCAATGCAACAGCATGTTTTCGTGCAGAACGCATCGGTGATTGTTGAACTGCTGTTCTCACCCGCTGCACATTTTCTGGTGTTCTTAGTGCCATGTGTATCTGTTCTTAGTGTGCTACCAGTTTCCTCCAACTGCCGAACCCAGGACCGAATCGTGTTTGCATTAGGAACGGCATTGTTGCGCGCAATGTTGAACCGTCACCAAAAAGCTCATTGTGTGGCGATTACAGATGTGTTGTTTTCATAATACGCACGTACGGCAAATCCACGATGTGCACCGGTCCAAACCATGTTGGCTACTGAAATGGGATTGCCAACGGAACAACAACAGACTATGCGTGACTTCCTACCCCCACCACAGCCCAAGTGGTAATCGATAGAAACTGCTTAGTCGGTTTTGCCGCACCCTGTATTTTGGGTAACTTTTTTTATTTTGTAGCATCTTATTTTGCATCTTAACACGACTTAAATATTTGTTAGTGGATTTCATTTAACCATGACTAATCAAGATAAAAAGGCTGATAGTGTTTTCTGTGAATTGTTGTAATCTTTTGAATTCTATCAGCATTTGAGCCAACTACTACTGATTTCTGATTAAAATAATAATGGTAATATACAAAATAAATATTCAATAAACTTAATCAGATTTTAAAAATTTGGATTTGTTTTGCTAAATATTTTATTTCAATGTCAGATTTAGATGGTCTTGAGAGCAGTCTTCAAGGAGGCCAACTGTTGTCCGACTTCCAAAGGTTAGAACGTGCTGCTAGTCGCACTGAGACCAGTCCAGAAGTTGAAGCAGGTGTGTAAATATGTGCAAAATTTTTAAGAAATATTTATTTATATATAAAACATAAACAAACCTATATTTTAAGATGGATGCTGAAGATTATTTTTTTCCGGATCTGTTAAAAGTCGAGAATTATATATTTTTGGGTGAATTTTATTTATAGTTGTCTTGAATGGTGAGTTTGGTCTAGATCTGTTAACAAACTAATATTATAAATTTTTTTTAAATTTTCAACCTAGAGTCGTCCGACAGACGATGCAAGTTGACTGAAATTTGCCGTTAGTTAAGTTGGAATGCAGTAGTCTAGGCATGGTCTACCCCCATTCTAATCCTCCCCCCTTGCCACCTGTCAATTCACCCAGGGCAATTCAGCTCGGAATGATCTTGTATTTTTAAACTATGCCATTTGGTTTTTATGTCGTAGACTGTGAGATGAATGATTAGGATTATTGTTAGTGCACTTTTACATTGTTATTAACACATTAATTAAAATATTTTTTTTTTTTAATTAAAGCTTTGATAGAATAATTGGATATTAATGAACTTCAAACTGAAACTGTTCAAAACAAATTTAAAAAATAAAATAAAAATCATATAAAAAAAAGAAATCACTGTGGATGTGGACACCAGCTTTTAGGTGAAAATGGTGTCAAATACTCTTAAAAGTAAATTTAGGATAAAAAACTACTCAAAATGTTAGTTAATTGCTTGTATTCATTAAAACGATTTATAAAAGTTATAACAAAAATAATTTTGTTTATATCTTGGTAGTAAGGATGTGTCGATACTGATTCCTTAATGTTGATTTTATCTTAGTTGCGGTAATCGATATCAAGAATGGAACGCAAAAGTCGATTCCAATTACCTTGATTCGAAACACAAACAAAACATCTGATGTGTACTGAATTATTCAGCATATAAATATACCTCCATAATCCACTTTTAACATTTTAAAATTAAATTAGGGATGGGTCGATTCACGATACCACCGATACTTTTTCTTTGGTACCGATACCGAGAGGTACTCAGTTTATATCATTGTCGGATCTGCCAGTTCACTAAATATAAATATCAGTAGGAAAAAATGTAAAACTTTCTTAGTTTGATGCGTGTAGACTTTTTCCCTAGTAAAATGTTTAGGCAATTGTTTCGTTTGTTAGGTAAATGCTTCTTGTTTTATTTGTAGGCTATTCATGCGAAGGCTGGTATTTGTACGCAGGAAGGTGAAGTAAGCTCAAGGTCAACCACTTATGAATTTGTTTCTTATCGTGTCTACTTATAGAATTAGGGTGTCTATTGTAAAGAAAAGTTATAAATTTTATAGATCGGTAACAAAAATATATTATAATTCTATTTGTTTTAGTTTGGGTAAATCATTTTAGATATTTTCGGGATTTACATTACCCGTGATTTATGTTTTCTGTGATAGTACCGATGAATTGCCTTTGTTTTATTTGTTATTCATTCCTGAAAATAGCGACATTTCCACTTTTCCAAATTTTACAAGGTGTCATCTAGATAACCTTTTCGCGGACCTTAGCCGTTGTAATTTAAATTACGTTTAACGCCGGAATTTTATAGAAACAAGAACGAACTATTGTTCTCGGAAGTCGGGAGTATAGATTTTTCGTGGACATGTGCTGTTGTATATTAAATTGCGTTTTATAAAATTAGCGCTAATATTCGGACGTTGTATTCTTTTGCATACATTCGTCATTGTATTGTAAATAGTATTTTAACAACAGTAGTTCATAAAATTGGCACAAATTGTATTCGGGCATCATTTTTTTTCAGGGACAAGCTATTGCATATAAACTTCATTTCAATACCGCGGCATTTTATGAAATTAGCGCTAATAATAAGATTCGGACATCGTATTGTTTTGCGGACTTTTGTCATTGTATTTTAAATAATATTTCAACAATTAATTGTAGTTCATAAAATTAGCACAAATTGTATCCTTGCATCTGTTTCAATCTTTTGTGTCTAATTCTGAATGCTATCTAACTTACTAAGGTGTATTTATTTACGGACATTGCCACTTTAGAAATTGCCATGTCATTGGTCAGCAGCATGTCGAAATGATTCAATATTCATAGATATAGACTAAACAGCTTTCTTTTGTAAAAATAATCATATGTAGCCTAGATATTTTTGGCTTAAACAAATAGTTTTTAGCAAACAAATTTTATATTTTGAATAAATATGTATTTAAAGTTAACTAACATTTTTAATACTCCCATAAATATTCCCATATTATTTATAACTAGGGGCTCTGCCCCTGGACGCTTCGTGACCCAACCCCGCCTCAGATAGCTGCTTCGCTTCGTTCGCAGTTAGAAAATTCACTAAAGAATCTCGTTAATCCTTGGCTCGTTTGTACATAGGTTTGTAAAATTATGAAACCAGGCTTAAATATATTAACAGTAATTACAAGATTAATTTTATAACCTCAAATACATGTATTAGAAACATGAGAGGCTTTCATTACTATTTTAGTCCTAGTTCTATTATCTTCTGTCAACTAAAGTTTTGAAACCAGGCCTAAATATAGTAAAAATTATTGCAGGGTTAACATAACCTCAATACTATGTTTCAGAAATAAGCCAGGCCTATATTACAAAATTGACTATTAGAATTTATCCATCTTTGCCGAGTTTACCTTTTTTTGACAAAATAAATTGTTAAATCAGGCCCAGTTTATTCTAATTCCAACGTGCTAAAACAGTATAAATTAGCTTGTTTTTTAACAGTAATTAAAAACTATCCAATGAACAGCTGATTTTGGATAATACTCAATCTCAGGTCTATTCCACTCTATTTCCAACATGCTAAAACAGTATAAATTGGCTTGTTTATAAACAGCTGTTTTCTTTATTTACTATTTCGTTGTTATTTTGTAACCAACATGGTAACCCATAACATCCTATGTTAAATTTTTTCAACTTTTAAATTAATTTTCTCAAAAAATTGTGTGTTTACACGAAATACAACTATATGAGTGTACTTAAAAATCAAAACCACACCTAAATACAAAATTTCTTTGAATTCGTTAGAGCCGTTTTCGAGATCCGCGACAGATACAAAGATAGATACAAGAATTGCTCATTTAAAGTAATAGGATTTCTTACAACAAGGATATTAATTGCTGCATTACCATAAAAAAAGACAATATTCTATTATATTTTGGCTCTTATTAAACGTTTGTATAAATTTAAGGCAAAGTTGGTGAGTTCGTTTTCCTTTCCCCATATTTACAGGGTTTTGGAAATTGTGGTAATTGGAATCGGGAATCGAATTCTAGGGACAGAATTGGAATTGAGAATCAACAAAAAGTAGAATCGACCCATCTAGATTAGGTACCATCTAGATTTACCATTATGATTAGTGTCATACCCAATAAATAGTTATGATTGTAGGCTTAAGACATGTTTACAGTTAGAACACCTCTTACTACTGAGTAGTTATTATTGCGTATGATATGTGCAGGAATAAAGCTTTGCCGTCGAGTATTAACCTGCTGTTGGGATTCTATGTTGAACGTATTATCAGCTGCTCTACAAGAACCCTCCTTCTCTAGTAAGAGTCCAAGACGTGTAGCAAGGCTCTTAGGAAACGAAGGTGCTAAAGATGCTTTGAGAAGGGATGCTGTAATCTGCAGTCTGGATGCTCTTCAACGTGCTGCTACTTTGAGCAATGTACTTGGTAAGGCAATTTGATATAAGACATAGAAACAACAGACATACGCATGATTTCAGATTTGTTAAAGCGATGAATATTTGTTTAAATTTGGTAAAGTACAAAACTGTCTACATTTTAGTTAAATATACCTTTGTATACTTTTATGAAAATTAATACATTAAAAACTATATTCAGACACAGTCCTATTGTAATAAATCAAATTAATACCTTAGTCTCCTTAATTATTAAAGTTTACAATATATAATGTACATAAATTCCACAATTCACTTTTGTTATTTGACTGATTTTGAACCTAAACAAATATTTTATGTATTGATATATGAAGTGTGATAAAAAAAAAATAGGATTTTGCGTTTTTCGTAATTAACCATGGGATTTTGCAAAAAAATCACTCATCGCAAAATTATGCCAACTTTATTACAATATTCTTTACTAGGCCTCTCTTCTTTATACAAATAAAAATAAACGGTACCAGGAACTGGCACATACTTTCTCACAAACATATTTAAATTATCAAACAGATTCATTGTGACTTCATAATTGTAGGTGGGGTAGGAGAGGTGATTTTAGAGTAGGAGATTAACTAATAAATATTATTATTTTTAGCTAGAGAGAAAATTATTCAATCGATTTCGAACAAATTTGCACAAAACACGTCTATTAGGCCTGTATAGATGCACGAAAAAAAGTTTTGAAAAACAACCCCTTTTTGGCCTAACAACCCTCAAAAATCAGTTATTATTATTATCTAAACAAGAATGGTTAGAAAGATATGGTTTTCTGCATATGGTAGGGTACATTAAGGGCTACAAATTAGCCAAATTTGATCAAAATCGTTAGAGTTGTTTTTTTTAAAAAAAGATAATAACTGATTTTTTGGGGGTTTTTTGGCCAAAAAGGAGGTTATTTTTCAAAACCCTTTTTCGTGCATTTATATAGGCCTAATTGACATGTTTGGTGCAAATTTGTTTGAAATGGATCGAATAGTTTTCGCTCTAGCTTTGTATACATACAGACAGACATTTTGTAAAAACCACTTTTTTTTAACTCAGGGGGTCTGATAGGTTTGGGATTTCTAGTTCCCTTATTACCCGGGTTCAAACTCTACAATACTTCAGTAACAAAGGGACAGATCAATAAAAACAATGCATCGTGATTCAGTGGTAATAATTATTCTAACATTAATTTATTTGTACACCTTTAAAATTATAGATAACATACAATTTCTCACATTAGCTACACTTATGCTAAATACATCTCTTATACTAGGTATTGACCTTCATAAGACAGACTGGATTACGGTATTGGCAACTAAAGCTTGTTACTGTTATTTGAATAACCCCAAAACTCTGAATATAACGTGACTCTAACTATAGACTGAAATACTTTGGTTTGCTCACTCTGTGTGTTGTCTTCACAGGTATCTCTTTCGCTTGAGATCTCGATGGTCCAAAACCTCGAGCTGAATTCCCCGTCTCGATTTCCTGGCCGCACTTTTCACGACGAACTGGCCCAACTTTCCGGCCTAACATACTAACAACAGACAGGCCTATCGACCAACCCACTCTGGCCCAGATTCTAGATTCGTATTAAACTTTATAACCAGTCTAGCTTCCTTGTTGTCATCCTAAAGAAAACAATCGCTGCTTTCGTAGCATTTGTTTTGTTCCACGTTAATAACCTTGCTACTATTTCCGCATTCATATTAAACTTCCTAGTCTATTTTGCTGGTCAATACCTTTACATAAAAAAACACTAACTCTAACACCTAATATACTAAAACATATCTTTATTACACATCTAAAATCATAACAGGTCCCAAAACGGATATTTCCGCAAAAATCTCAACATCGATTTTTTTGCGATCACTATACTTTCTCTATACTATAGTATAGTGAGAAATTAAAATCTGTCCTAATCGATCGCCATTCCTGTGAAAATATAGTACACAATAGCTGTTTGCATTTGCTTCGGGGTTGGTGAGCGAAGCAGGCAGGGGCGGAGCTCTCGAGTTTATTATAAATATAGAGGTATGAAACTTAAATAATTCGAAAGGTGAGCACACAAAAAGTCATGTGTTAATGTTGCAGTTAATACAATTATAGTAAAATAAACTAGGCCTATGCTAAACTTGTGTTGCTAAGCTGAATGTCAGAATCAGCTGTTTTATTTATTATTTTGTGCAGTTGGTTGCTATGGAAATGAATATAAAAATAAATTTTTTTAGATCACGGCTTTATATGTTTCTTACACACATGATTTGTCCATACAAAACACTTCAAACAATTAAATGAAAGCATCTTGATCGCATTTATTTCTGAATGAGATTCCCTTGCCATCCCTGCACCGAAAATATTTAAAACAAAACTATACAAACAAATGTTTAGCATTGTTTCCATTTCTTTCAAATTTAATTAGTTATCTCTTATGTTTATTTATTTCTTAAATTAATCTTCCGTTTAAAAGTTGAATTGTTTGTTTTTAAGTCATTTCAATTGGTCGAATACGAACACAAGAGATACTAGTTCATTTAATTTTGCATTGGTTTATGGCTTAGGTATGCAGAACAGGTGTGGAGGTATATTCTCTCTTCTGGCCACAGCATCATGCCCTGATCAGAGTACTTCAACAGCAACTATCCATTCACTCAGCATGTCCTTGTCTCTGTTGCCAAAACAGAAGAAGCTGCATGTATCTCACGCTCTAAGCATGGATGTTATTCTATCCAGAGGTCTGGAATTAGGCAGCCATGCGTCTGATTGTTGGAAACATGTATTTAGGTACTTATATAAACCAACTATATTTTAAATAGAAATGAAATTTCACTTCATACAATCAATCTGCCTATTGCTTCAGTATTTTTGTTAAATTAAAGTTTATTGAAAAATATTTGTTTTTTTTTAACTTCATCATATAATAATTTTTGTGTGTCTGCACGAATATGCACTCATAGACGTTGTAGAAAACTTCTAGTGGTGCCAAAATCTTCGTAATTTTACTGCGGAGAGTTGAAAAGCTTTTGAGATTTCTAGCGTGGGTCGTAGCGCATAGAAGTCACGTTTTGGGTCATTTTGAATGACCTCATGTATAGTACCTCATTTGAATTCACAAAAAAGACAGCTTCAAAGTTCTTACCTTATACACCAAACAAAATTTAACACTCCAAACATTTTCAATAAATTAATTAATAAAAAATAATAAGTAACATAAAAACAACTTTTTATTATGAGCTAATAAACTAAACATAAATTAATTTTTAAAGAACTGAACTAATAGCTGTAAAACAATAATATAAACTCTAATCAGTGTAATATATGTGAGTTTCAGGGATTTTAAAACACTTAAATAAGGGTATAACGTAAAGGGGGTCATAATGTAAATTTTGGACATTTAGCCTATTTTAAAAAACTTAGTACTTTCATGAAAAATAATAAACATAGAAATTCAAAGGGAAATGCAGACGTTTCTAATTAATAACACAAAATAATAAATCTTACTTAAAGTCTTTTTCAATTTTAAATTCAATCTTGTTTAAATTATTCAAATTGTAACTCACGATGTTTCAAAATACACAAAAACATTTGAACAGTGTTGGGAAGTTTGAAGAAGTGATTCACTAAATTACTAGCCAATGATTAATGAATATTGAAGACTATTTCAGACATCTAAAGAACCAAACTTGATATGTTATGTTGGTAGCATGTGTGATTCATCTATGTGCAGAGACAGAAATTTGTCCTGAGATGTTGGTACTTATCGTTACTAGCCGTAGGGAGACATATTTGCGGTTCCCTGTCCCCTGGCTCTATCACGTGATATTGCGTCATACAGGAAAAGACATTAACAAAGAAGAAGACTCTTTCTCACTTGCATCAGAGACGTAGTACAGAACAGACCTGTTTTGAGATCATCTTGCGAAATGTTTCACAAAGTAGTTTTTAGCGGTAGTTAAGGTACAACTACCGTTAAAGTATGTTTTAATGAGAGTAGAGACAGTGCCGAACATCTTTTAATAAAAACAATGTAAAATTTGTGCGGATTTCACTACAAAAATATCAACTTTGAAACCTTGCGTAATCGCGTGGCGTGGCTTCAAAATCTTTACATAAAGATTTTATAACAAGTGCTCTTGTGAATCAAAATCTACGTGGCTAAAGTGCGACGAACTAAAGAATAATGGGGTTTTCTATTTAAATTAAATTCACATGTGTTGTAAGTTTTTTCTCTTTTATAAATTCATTTTTTAAAGTGCACTATGAAACAAAGAATCGTAAGTAGGAAATTAATTTGACCAAGTCTGCATTTGAATATTTTATTAATATAAGTTGTTATAGGTTTAGGATGAAATGATTAAGTAATTTATAGGTGTGTTTGAGTGTCTGATTGTGGTAATTATGATGCTGATTTGCCAACATGATTTAATTAATTATTTGTGTGTTTTTGCAATTTAAAATGATACAGTAAAGTATTAATGCCAACTACTATGCTTTTTCTATTTGAGTTTTCTCCTTTCCAGAAGTACTTTATGGTAAATCGAACCTTGTAATAATAATAAATTTAGCTTCAGTGTATTTCATAAGTGGTATAAAATGGCGTCGGTCTTTGGTAAGCATAATGCGATTTGGCGGCAAAGGTTTCCATGTGCACAGACATGGATGCTAAGCTTCCAGACGAGTCCATTTGTAACCAACGAACTGTACGCACAGATGTGTTAAGTTAATGCGTAACAGAGATTTGATAGTCAACTGTGATAGACATAGATTTGACTATAACATAACCTAACTTCAATTTTGGGGTTATGTTTGATTGTTTTTATTATGATAAAGGGAATAATGTGTTGTAATATTTTGAAGTGATAATTTAATTAAATAAGTAAAGTATATGGATTGAAGGTAGGATATAATAAATAATTGTTACGCAGTAAAGGTTTTTTTTTTTTTATTAAAATCAACTTAGAAATATTTTTGTGAAAATTAATTATTTTATTTTTTTATTTTTCTATTAATAAATTTGTTTGTAAACGGCTTGTGTAAGCACAGCACGTTACATCAGAGATACTGATGTGAGGCATTACGAAGCTAGCTGTAGTAATAACAGCTGAGTTTTACTACTAGATTGAAATATTGTTCTATCCATGTTATAAGCATAGAGTAACATGTTCCTGTGTTCTAAGCACAGAGTAACACTTCCTAAGCAATACTATATAAGAAACATGCCAATAGGCCAACATTTAGTGGTTTTATATCTTTATTAGTATAAGACCTTGTTTAGTGCATCTTTTTAAACACAGCACTTTGAACTGCTCTTAGTGTGTCTAAATATAAATGTTCAGCACTTGGAGGGTTAATAACAAAACAAGTCTTAAATTAGGAGCACTTATTTCTACATCGATTAAACAAAACATTTAGCATCTAGATCAGTGGTAGTCAACCTGGTCCATATTTTCATTAGGTTTATCATAAAATTCCTCTTGACAATTTAAATTTCAGAAAATATACTATTTGTATGTATCCCATAAGTTTAGTTCATATTACATAAGTGACCAAAAACAATGGAGTTGCTTCCATTCTCGTTCATCTCCCCACATACCACCCAGCTGTAACAGACAAGCTGAGCTGGTACTCGTTGCCCCCAAACCCAATCCACAATGAGTGAGAGGCGTGCACAGACGACGGTACACAGCGCAGGCTCTTTTGTTTGTGGTCGCACTAGTCGGTACACAGTTAGATTTGTGAGAGTATGTATGTGCCTACAGCTGCAAACAAAATATTCTCAAAAAAATAAATATGATGGTGGCTGTTTGCCAGAGCACCTGAAGATGGGTTTCATAGAATCTGTTGTAAATAAACAACATCTGGTGAGGCAATGAAGCTGGTGAAGTTTGCGAGAACATCTTTCTACAAAGCATCTAAATGATAAATTTTATAAAATAAAGTTACTTTCCTATGTTAAGCATTACTGTGGAACCGGTGGGTGCTTAGAAAATTCGACTACTCCATATACACATTTTGAGCAGCCCCCCAAAATTTATAGTTTTTGATATGTGGAGGGGAGGCAAAGTTGCCCCATATGTAAAATGTACCTTTTTATACCTTGTAAAACTTTTAATGAATTTGATTTTTCTCTACCCACTCACAGGGCTGTCTCCAAACGTGTAACTAACAGTGTATAACTGTACTGTATATTTATTTTCCTTTCTAGATGCTGTTTGCACGTTAGCCAATTGGAACACAGTTTCTTTTCTCAAACAAATAATCAAAGCACCAGCATTGGTCTGCCGAAACTTGGCTCCATCAAAACAACCACAGAGAAGTTGACCACATCAGACCGTCTCAACTTGAGCTTCACTCCCGAGGATGAAGACGAAGTGTGGTGAGAGATTGCCAAGTTATTTGACTACCTTGCGATAAGTTCCTTAGTTTAAAATATACAGTAGCTCAGTCAGTAGCCTCTCAACAAACAGGCATGAGCAACTGATGTGTAGTCTTTTATAAGGTAGTCACAATAGTGGGAGGGCACAAAATTGATTCAGTTCAAACTAAGGTGCCACCTTGTTAGCGAATTTCCATGGGAAAAATGAGCTATTTGCAGTGGCCCTTATGGTAAGACCCAAGGTCGGGAGTAGCAAATGAGCACCGATCATGGTCCTCAGAAAACATTTTGGCGTATCATTAAAAATCATATATATGTGTTCGCACTCTAGCGGACGCATTTTAAGTCCGATTTGGTTCACATGTTGGCTGTCTACGTCGCTCGATCGAGTTCGTTAACCAATAAAATCCAACAATCAGAAGCATGTTTTTTGACCGGAAGTAACTATTTTTTTAGATTTTCCCTACGAGAATGAATTTTTTTTTAGTTTTTTCTACAAATATAAAGTAGGATGTTATTCTGCACATTTTTTTTACGCGACCTTATAGCTCGCTTGGTTCCCAAAAATCAATCAAAAAGTAAAATACCATAGAAGTACCCAGTTCAAAGCCACGTGGTGGATTCTATGGTGGGATTGGCGTGCAAAGCACACAATGAATTGTGTATTGAAGATACTCCCAATACAGGGGTTCGCATGCGAAGCACGCAATGCTTTGTGGGCAATGCTTTGTGTATTAAAGATACTCCCAATATGTGGAATGGCGTGCGAAGCACGCAATGCTTTTTCTATTGAAGATACTCCCAATATGCGGAATGGCGTGTGAACCATTTCGCAGCTATTCAGCATCTTCGTAAGTAGACCTATTTCCCAAATTGTTAATTGAAACCCTAAAACATAGGCCTATAAACTTAATTTTGGAAATTTGCTCAACTCATATCAGCGGTTCAGCTGCGTGGTCGAATTATTTATATCCAAGGAGGTACCCGACTATCTCCACTGCATGCAATGGATGATTTCACAATTATCGTCACCTCATCGACACCGATTCAGCAACAGATATCGGCAGACTTCTTTCACATTTACCTACATATGAAGCGGCAGGGGTAGGGGTGGGCACTTTTAGTATTTTTACCTCCTAAATTCTCCCAACAAATTTCCAAAGGTCAAATGCTTCCCCCCTCTCCACGTTCTCTACACACCCCTTTTCGTCATCCATTGACTGGACTATATTATAGACTTTTTCTTATTAATTTATTCTATGCAATGAAAATAAAATTTGATTTGATTTACAATAAAGGATCACCTGATGAAAATGATCAAATTACAATATAGAAATCGCATAACATGGATAAATTTGCCAAACTCAGGTCCACATGAAAAATTGTAAAACTTTCCATTGCAGAGTCGTTAATAGTCCAATTCCTAATCCGCTATTCAGATGAATTAAAATGAGTCTGAATGTTTTCATAATTGTATGCAATGTTTAATTTATTCTTAAATGATTCAGTAATAATACGAACAATGTAATTACTTTGATTTACAATTTACAATGTAATTTAAAAAACTAAAGATTTGAAAAGGCTAAGGACCCAATTATGCTACACACATACAAAACTTCATTTATTTCCATATATTTATAGACAATTTTGTATAAATTATGAATCACTCGACCAGTATAATTTTTTTGTTAAATAGTAACAAAGAAAAGAAGAGTAATATTTCAAGAGTTTGATAAAAGTCTGGTATGTTTTACAAACATAACCTCTTCGTAAGCTAAATTTTGAAATTATAATTATTATTGTCTCTAATCGTTCTTATCCTTTACTCTAATTTTGATAATGGATAAATCCACCATACATCTTTGATAGGCGTCAAGAAACTTTCTGGCCGAAGTTGGTTCGGTGAATCCAATAAGTGCTCTGTAAAACTGACGCTCGATTCTTAAATACTGCAAAATAAAAAAAAGGATTAATTGATAAATTTACTACATGCGTTATCGGTGTTAATTAAATGGTTGAAAAGGTTTTGTTAGCTAGTTTGTGTCATGTTACATTAAAATTTGTAGACTAAAAAAGTAACAAATTAGTACATTAAAATTTGTAGACTAAAAAAGTAACAAATTACTACGGAGTAGTGGTAAGCATAAAATATTTAAATAATTTTAAAAACAGTTTTCAAATATTTAATTTATTAAATAGATTGTTGTTTTGATTAAACAGTAAATGAGACATTTTCGTACTTCTAACCTCCAGGATTGTATAGTAATTAGAAAATGTATTACCGTGTTAGGTCCGTCACAATCCTATTTATTATAATTTCCTAGTTTACCGATTTCGACATATCGGTGATGTCATCATCAGATGAGTTAAACACAGTCATGTTAATAAATATAGACAACACATAAGAAAACACACATACAAAACACTGTTAAATGTTTTTCACGTTAACAAGGACAAGGTGGTCACCATGCATGGTTCACTTTTTAGAGTCAGGTGTAAACTACATTTTAAGTAAATAAAATGTTTTTTTTAACTTTAATCAGTGATGGCTGGTGAATTATTAGCTTGGGGGTTCAAATCTACCAAGGGTTGGGGGGGGGGGGTGAAATATTTGTTTAATACCAAACGTAAAAATTGCCACTTTTAGGCCTTCTTCTTCATTCTTATAGGATAAGGATGTTTCTTACTTTTTGAGTTAGGTGACTTAAGACAAGCCTTATAAAACAGAAGACAGGGAAAGCAAAAGAATATATGTTTAACTTCAAATCCACAAAACTATGAATTTCTCCCATACAACTGGGTTTAAAAATATACGATTGGAGGATTTACCTCTAAAAATTTGTGTTGTGTAATGTTCAAAGGCGACATTGGTCTGCATAACACTTTTCTTCAAGAGGAAAAGTTACAGCTTAGCAAAGATGTTCACCATTCATTCTAAAAACTCTACCACAACACAACTCTCATAACAACACTGCAATAATATTTACTAATACGTTCCCTACCCACCATTGTGCATTTATGCGACGGCCAGTTTCTATCCACAGACTGATGCCGCAAATGTGCGATGCCTGGGCTAATTGATATAGACTGACGTCACATATTTGTGGCAGTATTACATTGTTATTTAATAGCTAATTTTGAAGTACTAGTCATTTTAAAGATCTGATTTATTGGTATCAGTATGTAGGAAGGTCTGCCGCTTATATATGATGACGTTCTTAAAAGCTGCAAATTTTATATTGTGGATTCCGCTAAATGATCTTTTACGTGGGAATGTGAAGTTCTCAGGAAAATTAACCCCCCTTTCTCACGCAACAATTCCATGTATGCTTGACATACGTTTTAGGTTATTAAAAAGTATATCGACTCATTTGTACAAAATCGTACTCATGGTCTGTGGCGAATGTCACAACTATTTGTCCCAGACTAGGTGTATTGTTTAATAGTGTTACGATAGTCTATGACGATGAACCGAACAATGCTCGGTAGCAAACGTGTTAATAGGTTCACGCTAACACAGACTTAGTCCATGATCTTCATAAAACTGAATACAATAGGCCTACTCCTGGCATAACCTATAAATCAAGGAGGTAAACAAACATATAAAGAAAAGCGTGCTGTTTACGTACTACAGCTATGAACTGTAGTTTCGGGTGGAGTTGGTAGTTACTATATCTAGACTGCAGCAACTTGCAATTTTATACTGGCAATTCCCCCTACGCTCCTCTGTGCCCCCGTGTCGAAGCCAGGAGGCTCATTATTTGAGTTGTAATTTAACAATTTTTACTCTGTATTACTGGATTTATGCAACCAAATACTAAATATTTATTTATACTTATTAAAATATTATGTTATTAAAGCAATTTGATTGAACCTATACCATGATCCGAGACTGACTTGAATATACCTAATAAGAATAAATATTGAGATTGATTTGTGATAAGATATACTTGATCAAAATCTCACAACTAATGCGTTTATTAAATCAAACGCTCAGTTAGTTTAGTTATAGTTTGA
This sequence comes from Philaenus spumarius, assembly GCA_018207615.1. Classification (NCBI taxonomy): domain Eukaryota; kingdom Metazoa; phylum Arthropoda; class Insecta; order Hemiptera; family Aphrophoridae; genus Philaenus; species Philaenus spumarius. The sequence continues at coordinate 62,505 of JAGFPH010002133.1, forward strand.
CTATTGTAGATCGTGCATCACTGAAGATGGCGACTTTGTCGTTGAAACGCATTTGAGTTAATAAACGTATTAGTTATGAGATTTTGTGTTCTAAGTTTATTCTATCAAGTATACCTAATATGGTTTCTACTTTGTGAAAAAATGTATCTGCTATATCCTAATGATGAAAAGCTAAATCAAAGTGGAATTTAGGCTTACTGTTTAAGGTGTAAAATTTACATTACAAGAATCAATCATACTTCACAGAGACCACCTTTTCACACGGGATGCTTCAAGGGTTAAACAGCTGTAATTTTGAATTGGAAAAAAAGGTGACTCTGTGGAAAAATAGGGATTTTAATATATATTTTAATGATATTGTGAGTTCAGGATCAATAACTGAAAGTTTTTTTAGTTCTGAAAACCACTGTATTCTGTATTTACACCTTTTTCCACAAATCAATTTGAAAGCACAAATTTTAGCAGCTTTATTAGCGAATTTCCATAGGAAAGATGAGTTATTAAAGTGACCCTTAAGGTGAGACCTGAGGTCGAGAGTAGTCAATGAGCACCGATCATGGTCCCCAGAACACGTTTTGTGGTGTCATTAAACATTTTATATATTTATATATGAGTTCGCACTCTCTAACGGCCGCAATTTAAGTCGGATTTGGTACACACGTTGGTTGTCTAAGTCGCTCGAACGAGTTTGTTAGCCAAGAAATCTCACAACCAAAAGCCATGACTGGTGGGCCTAGTTGTAAAAATATTCTACTAATATATTTCGTAAACGCAGGCTATTCAGTGCCTTCGTGAATTGACCAATTTCAAAAATTGTTTTTTGAAATCCTAAAACATATAAATTTAATTTTTGAAATTTGCTAAACTCTTGTCAGCGGTTCAGCTGTGTGGTCGCATTATTATAAAATTCCTGCAGGATAAAGATTTTGGTTTTACCTTTATTTTCCCAAATTGCACAGCCATCTCAACAATACGTTTTTTTGTAGTGTCGTTGGACAGGTTTTCAACAATAACCGTACAGTTATTTGGAACAGGATTTGTTTTATCATCTTCTGACAACATGTCTTCATTGACTTCGCACTTTATTGAAGGTTCCATCTGTAAAAATTGTGAACTTGACTAACAATTTAAAATAAAAATTAGAATCCTTTTGGAATTCACTTTTAATGTTTGTGTTGCGAGGGAATGTATGTTTTGAGCAAAAATATTTTGTATTGCTATTTTAGGATTTTTTCCTAAAATGGCAGCTATTTAAAAAAAATTTGAAATAGTATATTTCATCACTAGTAGTGAAAGTGGTCTTTTCCGGTACGTGATCGTATTTTCACTTTAACATTTTAGGTACAAGTATGAATGATACTTTTCATCACACAGTAAATAATAATAATAATAAAAGAAGTGTAATTTATCAACATAATGTAATTTCCCCCAAAAAAGTAAAACTTTTAACCAAACATTTACAAACATTAAAGATTATCATTTCTACATTTTAAACTTTATTTATTTATCGACAATTTACTTACGAATAAAAGTTTATATGAATATTGAAGCTTGTATTGTTACTTATGTAAAATTTTAACATTTAAATCTTCGTCAGACATTTTATGATGATTACTCATTAATAATGCTCACAAAATAATGACAACAACAGTGTTTGAGTTGTTTTTACGTTTATACCGATAGTTAAATTTAATAAGAACAGCTGATTTCAAATACATAACTATTACTGATAGAAACAACATGCTACTAGTGCAACTGGTGTTAGAATGCATAACTACATAGCAGCTCTTTCCCGGACTAGACCGAGAATATATCACTTTCAATATTCACAGCTGTAATTGAAAATTATTAGCTTCGATTCAGTATGATGAAAATACTTTTCTTTATGATGCTTTTTCATGTTTGCCTAATGATCTGCCGGTATTCAATATTTATTTTACTTTTGTCTGGATGTTTTTAGCAGGCACTAATATTTCCTTCCAAAAACTGTTTTATACTAGCCGGTGGCATTTTCAAGCTTGATTGCATTTACATTCAAATTTGTTCACACTACAAAAAATATACAAAGTCAATCCAATAAGACCCATTGTGAATTTTACCGATGCTCCATCATATAAAATAAAGACATTTCTGGAAAGAATAATTAAAAAGCAAACTACATTTTCTTTAACTGCAGTCTTATATAGCCAAGATTTAATAGAAAAACGGTCAATATCCACCAGATGAAACTATACCATGACAATTTTCTTTAACAAATATTAATATTGCATTGTCATCCAGTTCTGACCTATTTTTAAAGTTTCAAGTCTCTAGCTCACTCATCGGGAAGTTAGTTTAAAATCGATTGCAAAACTTGTACCGAACTGACAAACAGATGACAAGAAAGCGAGTTAATAAAAACTTGGTAATAAATAACCAACACAGTATTACAAATACATCAGGATTATGGTTACATATAAATTCATTTTAGAACGTCCAATGTGCATTACTTTTTGTAAAGCCAATTACAAAACAGCTCACCGTGATAGCAATTTACAACATCAACGGTAGAAATAATAGAAAACAATCAACTAACTAAATAGATTTCAAATAAAACCATGTAAAACAGTCACTTTAGAATATTAGTATTAATTTTAAAGATATTAGTTCAGAAATACTTTAAAAAAAAAACACTTAAAAAAAATTGTACTGTACCTTGTGGAGCACACTAGCTAAAATCAAGTCCACCTAGTTAGGCCTACAGTAGCATGTTATTTACCTACAAAACCTGTGCAGTAAACAGATAAGAGATTCATAGTTCAAAGTCATGAATTGAATCAAGTGCCTTCGAATACTCGTTGAATCCTGCCTTGTGGTATTTTGATAACAAACCCACATTGACTTTGATCTTACATAATTGCAATTCCAATTCTTATTTTGGTGTAAAAGGACCATTCAGATTAGGGGAAATCAAATCAGTGCTGAGAATTTCATAATGTTCTCACTTGTATTTTAAATAACCTAGATTTTACAAAATTGTTGTAGTTAATTTTAGAGCCCACTTGATAAAGCATTCTTTCTCCCTTTATTCAAAATATAATTGTAAATCTTTTTTATGTGAGGAAATGGCTGAAGTACATTATACTCTACATTCACACTCCAGCCAATATTTCTATTATACAAAACAACTTAATTTATGTTAGAAGAAACTTAAACATGTTAGCAATATGGAAACATACTGTGATTAGAGAATGTGAGTTATAATTTCAGGCTATTTTTACTTTCTCCCCCTATACCATAGTATATGGAGAAAGTATTGTATTCGTCAAAATTTTCGAGTTTGAGTTTTTGGTGGAAATATCCGTTTTGGGTCCCCCTAAACCTAAAAAAGTGGTTTTCGGAGTGATGTCTGTGTGTGTGTCTGTATGTGTGTCTGTGTGTCTGTGTGTCCGTGTGTCTGTGTGTCTGTGTGGATGTTATCAGACCTAGAGCCTAAACCAGTCGTCCGATTTTGATGAAATTTGGTATGGAGGTACTAATCCACGGTATCTCCAGGCGTTTTTTTCATTTTTGTGAATTTTTTATTTTTAAGGGTAATTTTCCCATAAAAACCCATAAAATATCGGAAAAATTAACTTTTCTCAAAAACGGCTCTAACGATTTTGATTAATATTTTACAGTTTATTAGGGACCTAAAGTACTATAAACTGTAAAATTTTAATCAAAATCGTTCGAGCCGTTTTTGAGAAAAGTTGATTTTTCCATTATTTTATGGATTTTTATGGGAAAATGACTGTTAAAAATAAAAAAATCACAATAAATTGGTAATAGTATTTTTTTATTAAGTTTCTATAATGAGGGAGAAAGTATGTGTCAGTTTCCTGATACCGTTTATTTTCTAATGCTTTCATTATCAAATCCATAAGTTACCAACCTAACGTTCAAATCAGCTGGAGTGTGGATGTATACTTTCGCCGATGAAATAATTTTATTTGGATATATGTAATAAGTGTGGTCCCACATAAAAGGCATTTCTATGATTGTTTTCTATACCAGTAGAAAACAAAACTACAAACAAGTTTCTAAGGCTAATAATTAAAACCGAATAAACTAAACTATGTACCATATAAATGTATTTTTCTAGGTTAATCCTTATTTGATTATAATTTAATGCTACACACTACATTTTATTTACACATACATCTTTTTATTTAGGTTGTTTATTATAAATATATTTAACCAATCAACAATAAAAGTATTTATAAATTTTATTTTTTTCAAATCAGTATAATATTGTGATTATTGTTAAACAGCTGAGTTTAAAACACATTGTACATATTATACAGTTTTGGGGTGTTGATTCACATGTAAGAAAAGTACACATGCACACATTATGTAGGACTAGGCCAGTTTTACATTACCAACATAAATAAAATTGTTAAAATTATATTATTAAATAATTATAAGTTTGGCCTAACCTATAAATAATTATTTTGGTTTTATATATCATCAATATAGATAATTTAACCCTCCAACTGCTGATCATTTTTTTCGCAGTACTAAGCCAAATTAGGGGTAACATACATAAAGTTGTTTTTTTTTTTTTTTTTTTACATAAGTAATTCAAACACAAACGATGACATATTATATATCAGTGTTTAGAGAAATAAGCGTAGAATAATAAAAAAATATATAAATGAACTTGCTCATCAGCTGATGTCTTTTCCTTGCTTATGTAACAATTTTTTCTTTCGAAAAAATAAAAACTCACTTAGTGACCTCACACCTCTATTCTATAAAGAGATACATTATTTTTCCTTATGAGTAAAATGTGCCAAATATTGTAATAAAACAAGAAATGCTCATTGTTAGCACTTATTTTTATTCAGGGACACAGAAATTATGAAAAACTATTATGTTGTGCTATGTACAAAGCTGGACTTTTTATTGAAAAACACATTTTCACTAAAAATAACAAACACTAAAAAAAACAACACTTCAAGAAATGAAGTTTCATCTGTGTATATTTGATGGATTACTTCATTATGAGTAAAACTACTATATAAGATTTTCGTCACTCAGCTGATATTCGACGATTTTGTGGTAGATTTAGTAAACCGTGTTTAATGCTATCGCGATAATAACACTGTAAACACACCCAAACCTATCGTGATTGCGATAGTCAGCCGTTGGAGGGTTAAACCTTTCAGTGCCAGACATTTTCCTATTGAGCATATAAGAAAATGTTATTTTCTTGATATAGCATTATATTATGTTGTTTCAAGAAGACCTGTAATGATTGACATTTTTTAAGCTGTTTCCAATAACTATCAATGCTCTGTTATTTATAAATGAACATTTTTAGCTTCTTTTTATTTGTTTATAAAAAATACTCTAAATTATTTTGAAAAAACTTACTAGGCCTATAAGATAAAAACAAATTAACTTATACCGTATTTAGTAAAAATGTTTACTTGCGTAAAATTGTGTGATGAATTTTCCTGGTAAATATTTCTCACACAGTAAGTGGTGTGAGGAAATAGGCTATATAGCTATATAGTTTTATATATTCACATAAAAAATTAAACATATCTTAAAAGATAAAGTTTTTATTGTGTTTTTTCTAAATATTGTATATTTACAATTCCGCTCGCTTTACCTAAAAGTATGATGTGGGCTAACATCCACTTTAGATGAAATTTCACTCCTATGATGTAAATAAAACTGTCATTAGTTTCAAAAACACAAAATTAGAAAAAACTTTTAGCCTACTCTAAGTTTTTTTTTGCCCAAAATATTAAGCCTAGGCACGAAAAAAATAACAATTATGGAATGTTAAACAATAGGGGCAATCAAAAGAACAATTCATTATCGCTAATTGAAAAGACATAATTAATTCCACACTGTCTGAGATGCAAAAGTAAACAACGGATGTCAGCTGACTAAAACTGCGAATGCTCACAGCCACTTGTATTGAATTTTTTTTCTGATTATAATGATAAAAGTGCACTGTAATTAGAAATTTTTGGAAAAATTGTCCAATGCGATTATCACAAGTTTTAGATAATTTAATTACTTTTTGTATTTTTGGTAATTATTAGCTAATTTCCATAGAAAAGATGAACTCTTGCAGTGACCTTATGTGGTGAGACCTAAGGTTGGGAGTAGTAAATGAGCACCGATCATGGTCCCAAGAACACGTTTTGGAGTGTCATTAAAATTTGTATATGTATATAAGGTTCGCACTCTAACGGCCGCATTTTAAGCCCGATTTGGTCCTAAGTTGGTACACACGTTGGTTGTTTAAGTCGCTCAGGCTAGTTTGTTAGCCAAAAAAATCCAACAACCGGAAACACGTTTTTTGACCGGAAGTAAGTATTTTTTTAGATTTTTCGTACCAAAATGAAACATTTTGGGTTTTATATATTAATAGGCAAGCACAAAACTTGTCGTCCTTTTTTCTCAGCTTGTGTGCATCGTAGGAGAAATTCGCGCATACCGTTAGAAAGGTAGTGTCCTGTAGATGAGCAGAATCCCATTATAATTTACATCGGTCCTCAGGGATACACCCCAGTAGCCCTCAAAGTTTCAATGTTAATCTTATGGAAGGTCAATCTTAAGGAAGAAGAAGAAAGATTTCTTTTGATTTTATCAGTGACACAAAAAACAGCTGTTTGTATGAAAAGCTTAAAACAGCTAATTTTGATCAACAGCTGATTTTGATCAACAACTGATTTGGATCAAAAACTGAATATAATTTTAGGTTAGGTAAATCAAGCAATAGTGAAGCATTGCCGGGTCCACTAGTACAAATAAATGTAGAATATTATTCTTCATATTTTGTTTGTTTTACACGACATTATAGCTCGCTTGGTTTCCCCAAAATCTATCAAAACCTAAAATACCATAAAAGTACTCGGTTTTTATCTCTTTTGATCCAAGGCCGACAACCGAATTTGTACACTGCGACCAAAGCGAAGCAGTCCATAAATCGAGGCCGTATGACTAATGATGCTCACATTGCACACTTGTTGGAAAAACTCCGTTTGAATAGCTCTTTATTTGTATGTACTACTAGGGAAAACCCCTTTGTGCTCCACAAACAACCCCATTTGAACCTTCTACAAACATAATCATGTTATGTTTTCTTTATTATAAAGGTTTTTTTTTTTTTTTTTTTTTTTTTTTTCTTTATTAACTACAACTAAGATACAATCTTATCTAGTAGCTTATTTTGCATAACTAATACACATTTTTAAAAGTCACTCCAATGAGTGACTTCACTACATTAACACTCGCTTCATTCGGCTGATCCACAACACATCACTGCACTAGGTCCAGCGGTTTTGTCCTTTTCAGTCTCCGCACCGTGTCTCGGCTCTGTAGCATCTTGAGGACATCGGAATTAACATGATTTTGGAGCCTATGTTCATGCTTCCATGCAGCACCCTTTATGGCATTGATGACCATATCCATCTTGAGGTCTCTATGCAAGTCATCGTTGCGCACATACCACGGTGCATCAACGATGCTCCTAAGCACCCTATTCTGAAATGATTGAATCACTTTAACATTGGTCTTCTTGGTGCACCCCCAGAGCTGCAGTCCATACATCCAAACTGGTTTTAACACTTGCTTGTATAAAAGCAGCTTGTTTGATATTTCCAATCCGGACTTCCGTCCCAGTAGCCAGTACATACTTCTAAATTTCAGATTTAATTTTGTTCTTTTCATTTTGACATGGGGTTTCCAATTTAGCCTTGCGTCTAAAGTCATCCCCAGGTACTTTGCATGTAGCTTAGATGGAACTACTTGTGAATTTATATGAATTGGAACATTGATCAATTTATTGTTTGTAAAGTTTATGTGAGTGGATTTTGACTCATTTAATTTCAACCGCCACTTTTTCATCCAAGTGCTAATGTTATTAATACTTCTCTGTAGCTTCATTGAAGCCTCCTCAACCGTGGCTCCAACGGCCAACACAGCAGTATCGTCAGCAAAAGTTGCCATTGTTGTGTTTTCATTAACAGGGATGTCTCTTGTGTATAGTAGGTACAGGATAGGACCAAGTACGCTACCCTGTGGGACTCCTGCAGATATTGTCTTTATTTCGGAATATTCATTGCCTTGTTTGACCCGAAACATCCTGTCCATCAAATAAGATTTTAATATCTGGTAGAACTGATCTGGGAGATCTCTTTGCAACTTAAAGAGCAACCCTTCATGCCAAACTTTGTCAAAAGCTTGGGAGATATCGAGGAAAACAGCCGAGCAGATCCTCTTGTTTTCAAGAGATTCTTCAATTATCCCAGTCACTCTATGCACCTGATCGATAGTTGAATGCTGGTTTCTGAAGCCGAATTGGTGAGTTGGAATCAGCTGATTTTCTTCTATGACAGGTTTCAAACGCCTAAGGAGCAGTTTCTCAAATAGCTTGGAGATTATTGGTAAGAGAGAGATTGGACGATATGATTTTCGATCACTTAAATCTTTCCCTGGTTTGGGTACCATTATTACCTCTGCGACCTTCCACTGACTTGGACAGAATTTAAGTCTAAAAGAAGCATTGATGAGGTGTAAAAGTTTCACAATAGCTTTTCCAGGCAAGGCTTTAAGTACTTGGCCTGTAATCAAATCATAGCCTGGGGCCTTCTTGATATTTAATAATTTAATTTCGTCCTTGAGTTCTTTCAGTGTCACCTGTTTTATAATCATGTTTCCACTACTATAGTTTACTGAAACACTCTCATCACAGGTTTGACCAGGATGTGGTTTAAATGTCTTTTCTAGATACTCTGCAAATATCTCCGCTTTTTCTTGATTACTCCTCGCCCATTTATGATTTTCTTTTCTGATTGGAGGCACTTGCATAACAGGCCTTTTAAGGCCTTTAGTGACTTTCCACAGTGAATAATCAGTATCTTTGCCTGGAGTTAAGCCCTGAAGATACATGCTGACAGCTTCATTCTTTGACTCATCAATGACTTCCTTTAATTTGTTACTTAGTCGATTAAGCACCATCTTATCTTGTGGATATCGACTGATTTGCCATTTTTTACGAGCTTTTCTCTTTTCCCTTACTAATTGCCTAACTTCTAGTGGGATGTTCATGCTTTTAGCTGTTGTTCTACTCACTACAGGTGTATTGTTCCAAGCTGCCTGTTGTACATTTCTAATATACAGCTCAACTTCCTCTAGTAACTGTTCAGGGGTTTTAAGTGGCACCTGAGTTTCTATGCGATCTTCAAGGTCTTTTTGAAAACCCTCCCAATCAGTTTTGTAACTGGTTAACCTGGGGGGCAAAAGTTTCTCAACCAATGTTTTGCTTACAGTCATAACCACAGGAGAGTGGTCTGAACAAAGATCATGACTGCTTTCAACCTTCACATAGTTATCAGACAGTCCCTTAGTGATGAAAAAATCAATAAGGTCAGGCGTTTTCATGTTATCTGTTGGCCAATAAGTCGGCTCTCCAGATGAATGAAAGTCACAATTTTCCCTCCTACCTGCTTCAAAAAGCTCTTTCCCTCTCGGAGATATTATTCTTGAGCCCCAGAATGGATGCTTCGCATTGAAGTCTCCTCCAATAATAAAATGGCTACCAGATGATTTAAACAGGTCAGTAAAGTCACTCTTCCTTAAAGTATGTCTAGGCGGACAATAAATAGACGATATTCTGTATACTCTGTTTCTTGTCGACACACTTACTGTGGTTACCTGCATGGATTCATATTGAGTCTTCATCAGTTCGTAGTGCTCAATTGATTCTCTTATGATCACCGCAGAACCACCTCTAGCTTTATTAGAAGGGTGAGGAGTATGATATACTGAATAGCCACGTACTTTAAGAAACAATTGCATCGTACAATGAGTTTCAGATATTAAACAGATGTCTACCCTTTCGTCACTCAGAAATACCTCCAGTTCCTTTGCCTTTTGCAGCAGACCATTTGCATTCCAAGTTACAATTTTAAGATTGTAGTTCATGTGGATATCTTTTGCTTTTTAAAAGGTTTTCCAGTTTACTCAGTCTCTCAAAAATGATTTTGTTTGCGTTATTTTGCTCATCCAGTCTTGTGAGAATCACTTTAAGCGTATCTGTTATAGGAGGAATTTCGCTTTTATCACTGTTCTTATTCAGGATACTTGCATATGAATTTTGTATAGAATTACGCCTATTATGCATAACCTCTTGATTGCCTGCAGTATTTCTAGAACTTATTTCTTTAGTTTGCGCAATTTTCGGTAGATTTTGTTTCTGTGGTTTCATCGCCATGTCTCGTCTTTTTTGAAGTTCTTTGGCTACCTCACAGCCCCTATAATTAGCTGGATGAGCTCCTTTACAATTAATACATTTAGCAGCCATTTGCCTGTCTAAGATGCAGTTTGTCGCAAGATGTTTTCCGGCACACTTCACGCAGCGTGGATCCCTCTGACAGTAAGCTTGCGTGTGATTGTACCCTTGGCACCTTTTACACTGAGGTATCAATGTACTAGTTTTTCTTAACGGTTCAATTTTAACGACCAAGTTCAGTATAGTTTTGATGTTGTAAACCTTTTCCACACTCTCTCGATTATCAAAAGTCAACATAAAGAGTGGAAGGCCACACTTCGTCACAACCCGTTCCCCTCTTTCATTCTCCTGAGTTTCCTTCTTCAAAATATTGACTGCATCAATAATTTTAAATCCACCCTTATCCAGTTCTTCTATTATATCTTCTTTAGCGCATGAAGCGTGGATACCTCTTGCTACCACTCTCAATGGGCGATTGTTTTTATCTTCATAAGTGTACCATTCCACTCCTTCTTCTGTTAGCTTTTTCGTCAGTGCTCTGTAAGAGTCTGAATCAGGAGCATTGATTTTCCACTTGTCATTATTTAATGTAGTGACCTTCAACTCTTTTTCTGTTGTTGCCTTCAGAATACAAAGCAATTTAGAATAATCAGATACCTCACAGATATTTATTGGCGGAGGTTGATGTTCCTTTTGAGTAGTTCTATTTTTAAGACTATTCACATTAATTGAAGTACTCTTAGACTTTATTTGCCCAATTTCAGGGGAAAACTCTGCCTTCCTTTTCTTTGCAGATCTTTTATTCTTCTTGAGCACCCAATCAGTTTCCCTAGCCAATTCTTCTTCATCAGTGTGGAACTCTGACTGGTCAGAGTCTCGTCTTGTCGTTGGTTTTGGATTAACTGAACTTGATCTTAGTTCAGTGATTTCACTTCTGAGTGCACTACAGAGTAACTCAATTTCACTCAGTTTCTTACGAAGTTCCCTATTTTCCTCAACCAGACTAGATAAGTCATTACTTTCTTCAGAAAATGAGTGCCTGATTTCTTTGCTGCTTTTGACAGCAATGCTTGATCCTAGCTTGTCCATATTCTTCGGAGATCTTTGGGTAGTGTTGCTCCTCTGGAATGGATTTTCTTCCTTTTTGGTATTGCAGTCGCTGGCTGACGACGTCCCGGAGCCCGCTTTCTCACTCCTGACAGACGCCGGTACTGGGGATCCGACCCCCTGCACCGTAATCTCCTTCTTCTTTTCTAAACCTTCCATGCTTGGTTTATTTTCGGGGTACCTTCCCCTATCTGGTTTTTGGTCCGCTCCGGGTATTTGATTTCCCCGGTACCACTCATATCTGAGAGGCGTTCCCCTATCCGCCACCTGGGGAGGCGTCCGATATGGGACCAGCATCCCACACGGAATTATAAAGGTGTAGGATTAATAATAACCCCAAAGCTAAGATGGTAAATAATTTTAAATGTTCAAAACAAATTATTTCATATATTTTATAACAGCAGTTATAATAAAGGTTCAAAGAACCAGCAAGGCTCAGGTCTACACTTTAATAAAAACCTAACCTAAGAGTTAGACATAGAAATAGTTCAAAGTGTGAAATCAGGTGTTAATGGAAATATTAGAGCAAACTGCTGTTTTATCTGTTATTTTATTCAATTGGTTGCTGTGGTAATTAATCAGTCTTGGCCCAACCTAAGAATTCTTTCTGAATAAATTTACAAATATTGAAATAAAAAATGTGTTTATCGAAAGAAATTATCGCCTATGGTACTGAGGGTTAGTGTAGCTTTTTATTAGTAAAACTACTTTTTCAATCAGTTGAGTAGTTCCAGAGATTACCCCCTATAAACAAACAAATAAAATAATTTTACCTCTTTATAATATTAGTATAGATTTATAATTGTAATAAATACTACAAAACCTTAAAACCCTGATTTTCATTTTGTTCAACCCTGATATTCAACCCAGTATAAAAAGATGAAATAAGCCTCCTATATATTCTGTAACATTCTTCAAATAATAACAAGTAGGTGGATAGTTAGGTTGTATTTACAGTGTCATCTCTATAGCGACAATGTAATTTTTTTAATGTTTGTAATAACTATTAAATAGTATAAAGAAACAATAAACTTAATATTAGTTTTTTTATAGTGATTGTTCTTGGCTATTTCAGTGTGGATGTTTATAGTTTCCTGGCATCTCCAACAAGTCCCAACACACAGTCTGGTTCTGTAACTGAACTAGTTGCTCAGAGTAAAGCTGATACCACTAATCAAGGCATTTTGTCACAAGATTACGCTGCAAAGATTATTTGTGTTTTGTCACTACATGTTGACAGGTGAGTTGTGATATATCAAGAAACTTAATTAGATTTGTCCACTGGACAGAGATCCTAACATAAACTGAAGAAAATGATTTGCCACAAAAGAAGTAGATTCAGACACAAAATTAAAAACAAAATCTAACTTATAATATTTAACCCTAGACCTGCCTCGGTTATAGCTCATATTAACGAGCCAGTTTTTAGTGTTTTGCAAGCATATTTAAAAAAATTTGCTAAAAATAATAGTTCTATCCCAATCCAAAAGCGTTCTATACCTTTTTTGTAGAGAAAAGTTCAAAGAATTCGTATATGCAATTCAAAAATTTATTGATGTTAAATTGTAAAAGTTATTAGCTCAAGAAACAAAACATGTTCAGTAACGAAAGGAAAACGTTCAACTTTAGGCCTACATAACAATTAGTAAACATTTTTTGTAATTTTTTCGTAAGCATAAAAAAGTTTTGTAATTTAGTTCTAAATAGAACTGTATAAAAACATTTATGAATTTCAAATTTATTGTTTTGAAAACACCAGTTTTTATGTTCCAGATACACGAACAAAACTAGGCCCAGTTTGAAACGTAACTTACTAATATATGCTTTGCCCGAAAATGAAATATTATTATAACAAAGTGTAGAGAATAAATCAAAGAAAAGAACTGTATACTTGTCTTTCCTTAGTTCACGAAAGTGTTTCAGTTATCTTTATTTGAATAACAAAATGACATCAATGTAATGAAAAGTTGCAGGTCGATATTACTACAGGCAGGAAGGGATATTTGAATTACGTGGAAGCGACAAGCGCCGGCCGGTCTCACCAGACTGTCATAATTATGTGCTTTCCACTGCTGACTAGACAAACAAAAAACTGGTTATTTCTAGTTTACTTCCCACCGTTAGAAAGATCGAACGATTCTCTACAAAATGGTATCACAAAATCTGTAAAAACATATGGAATTGTAGGCGTTATCTCGGTTGACAAATGTGCCTGTTTCATTGGTTGAAAACTGTAAAATCGCAAGGGTTTAAAGAAATCTTCGTCATAAATCGTGTAAAATAGTGACATCTGATTGGAAGGTACTATTAGAAAGATAAAATCTTGACGAATCCAATGGTATCTTTATAATCTCGATAGAAATACTTCTGTAGATGGTGTTGCCTGTTGAAGAAGTGGGAAATAACAGTACAATTGTATGTAAATTCACGCGTAAAACAGCTATAACCCGATCTGCATATTTTAAAACGATGATTACGTATGTAAATATACTTTTTACGAAAAAGTTTTAAATACAAAAATTAAAGTTTAATTGATTTCCTTTCCAACGGTGCCGGTTTTATTACGATTGGATAATTTTAAGTGTATTAAATAACCGAATATGCAAATTCTCGTATAGGTTCGAAATGGTTGCATCTTGCGCCTGAGAGAACATTAATTTGGGCAGTCTGCCTCGGGGAGGGTTAAGCAATCATAATACGTCATGCTAATTTCATTTGATCTAGGAAGAACATTAAATTCATTTCTTAGACAATCAATTATTTGAATTGCATAAAATTATATAATAATCATTTCCAGTACTGACCTGTTTGGCCAAGCTTCACTCTTTACTACGAGAATCGTCTAGAAAGTAAAGAACGTTTTGACATAAGTAAATAACAACAGTATTTACATAGTCACAATACAAATACAATTATTGTGTGAAAATACAAAGAAATTACTCAACTTTGTCACTTCTCTAAAGCTCAATATCGCTCGACGGAAATATTTTGACAATAATATAAAGATACCTTTGGATTCGTCAAGATTTGAATTTTCTAAAACTGCCTTCCAGTCAGACGTCACTCTTATAGTTTCGAAAATATAAAGGTTTCTGTAAATCCTTGAAATTAGACAGTTTTCAACCAATAAAACAGCATATTTTGAATTCGAGAAATCTGTTACAATTAGAAATATTTGTCTGAATATGTTTATATATATTTTAGACCAGCAGCAGACAGGAGGGTACTGAGGAGATGAGTGCTCAGCGAGTGCAGGAGCGGACAGGGGGATGGTTTAAGCCCCACCCATCCGTCCTGGGGGCATCGGTCCGGACAGACGGTTAAAACTTATTGATTTAAATCCGGGAGGAAAATTATTAAATAGTTCATAAACACCCATATTTCAAACTTCTTGAAGTAGCGTGTTATAATTATTTCCAGTGAAACTTATTCCTGACCAATACCAAATTAACATTTACAAAAATCATATTACACATTTGTATGATTTCCAGATTGTTTGAAGAAGCTGCGCTCAAACTAAACCTGCGCTCTTTGACGAGTTTCTTCGCCTCATTATGCACCGCTTCGCACAGTCAGCTGTTCTCGCAGCACGTATTGTCTACCCCTGAAGGCAGTCGCAAGTGGTGGGCTCCTGCACGTCTTACGAAACCATGGACACTGTCCGAGTCGGACGCTTCGTTACTGCTCGTAAGAGTAGGCCAAGTAATGTTAAAGACTGTTAGAAGTGGCAGACCTCTGATACACGTAATGAGAGTCTGGTCTATCGTTGGACCGCATCTAATGGAGGTTTGTACTTTCATAATCAATTATTCCTTATATTCAACTAAGGGGTTTCGTTCAATTAGAAACAAGTTGCATAAAAATAATTTTTTTCTTAATAAATACCTTTCAAATTGTGCCTTCAGAGGTCTGTGTACATGGGCGCACTCAGAATTTGTGGAATTGAGGGGCTAAAGCATAGTTTAAATAAACGGAGCGAGTCATCAATAGAGCATAGTTTAAATGAATAGGAGTACTAGTTAAAGTTAAAAGCAGTTTTTAGCACCGTCATTTTTATTGGCCCGATTTTCTCTATAGGGTGGTCTTAAGGCGCCTCCTGGAAGCGCCTGTCTCTGTAGTAAGGTCTAGTGATTGTAACCAGAACGACCAGAGTGGCGCTAATCGATTTAAACTTAATAGTTCAATTAAAAGGGGATTTATGAGCAACATAAATTTGCAACCAAAATAATGATTTAAGTTCTAAAAGGTTTACGATGCTTACAGTTTGATTTTCACAGTATTAAACTATTTGATTAAACTATTTGATTGTGTTACTGGATCAATCCTGGTTGAGTTGGAAGCTATGAAGTTTTCCTGAATGTAAGAGTTGCTAATTACAATTTCACCTACTAGTTCTTATTGTTGAGAGTTTTTTTAGAATCCATTTATTATTACACATTGTATATAAATATTACATAGAGTTTTAGAGTAATCTGTAAGATTTTAATTTTCAACAAAATTTCATCGCGTCTTGCCTCGATTTTGAGGGCAAGACTCAAGAAAATTTTGTAGAATTTTACTAATTATTGTTTGTGGTTTTTTCTTTAAAATGGAATTCTACCAAGTACTTTCAGTCAATAGTATAATCTTCTTAATTAGTTGTTATTTTTAATAACCAATTTCATACTACCACTCGTCAGGGGCAGCACCAAAAACCCGACCTACATTTGTTCACTGGGCCTCAGGTACATGACTTGCTTTCTTAATAGGTCACTCAAAGAGTTTTGATATCTACAGTTATCAATAAAAAATAACATTTATTTTACGTTTTCTTATTGACCGCCTTCCCAACTAAATATAGTTTAATTGTTTAGTACAGGGGCATTAGGTAGAGATGCTGGCAGAGTGGCGGCTTGTGTATGTTTGTAGTAGTGAGGTTTACATGATTCACGAGTCCATCGCAGGTCTGCCAAAATATAGGATCACTAAGTAAAAAATAAATGAGTTATTGAGTTACACAAAACTTATTTTTAACATACTTTTAATGTTTCAACGCAACGATGCGAAACGCAACTCGAAATAGTGTGTGCCTCCTGACACGAAATACTCCTGATTGTCACTGCTTACTCTTACAAAACTTATAAATGGTCCTGGCAGTGTAGGACATGTCCTCTACCTTTGATATCATGACTTTGTACGTTTTAAATTTTTCGTGATGTGGTTTGTGTTATGTAAAATATTTTAACATTCAAATACTTAAATCTGTGAACATATTCAGTATTTAAAAACATTGCCTTTTTTTGGAAATATGCCGCCCTATTCCGTGGCCTATTTGGCCTATCTAGAAAATGGTTTAAATTCCATGCTGTAGCCTACGGATTAGTGTATTAATTAACTAAGTAATTATTTTTTACCTTCTTTAGTATGTCAATCTAATCCTTTTGGCGAGATATACAAAGCCAGAAAAAATAAAGCACAACATCTGCTAAATGACCAACAATCGTTTCAATCCAACATAATATTTGACACTGTTATTGGCACAGAAAGTACGGTTCAACGTCTAATGGCAAAGCATGATAACAAGGACGCAAGGACTAACGTCAGTAGCATAGTGACCAGCCTAGCGTGAGCATCGCTATAAGGAAAATACTGAAACTTTTAACGATCTCCAATACGGAGTAAAAATTTATATAATGTGTAGTTATGTGTTAGTGTTATTGTGTCATTGTAGAAGTACCTGAAGATGGGCGAATACCCGAAACCGCGGTCGTAGGAGAAGAACAAATTAAAAAAAGGATTAGATTGACATACTAAAGAAGGTAAAAAATAATTACTTAGTTAATAGAAAATGGTCTCTGATTATACGTTTGCAACTGTAACCATCACTGATGATGATGACTCGGTCATCAAAACACGTTTGAATATAAAACTTTCTGTTATGAGACACTGTTTTCTGTTTTCATTTATATATAGTTATTATTTTTAATACTTATTACATTATGATTAATTTAAATTGCACTGTATTAACATGGACTTTGAACGATTTTTAAAATGTATGTATTGTATTATTTTTTTTAAATATGACGTGTCAATGTATTTTATGAAATATTTACTGACAAATAAAAATATTCTATTCTATTCATTCAAGTTAAGTCGAGCTGAATTTAAAAGAAACCTTGAACTTGATTCCAGGCCGCTTGCCATAAGGAACGGGCAATAAGTAAGATAGCTGTGTCATGTATTCACGACACGGTGACAGCATTACTCAACGAACAGTCAGAGTTGGCTCACTTTCATTTCAACGAAGCTCTCTTTAAACCATTTGAAAATTTATTATGCCTAGAACTATGTGATACGGATGTTCAAGACCAGGTGAGTAAATAACTAAGTAGATTAAAGTTAAATTAATAAATGACAAAAAGTAATATTAGAAAATATTTGTAGAGAAAAAGGTTCTATACTATTTAATATTTGTATATAATATTATTCTCCTGGTACGCTATCAGAATCATGATAGCAATATAATTATTATTAAGTAACATAATTACAATAACATTAAATAATAATAAATACTACATACAAAACTAAAATACAAATTTCAGAAAACAATTAGAACTTAAACACTATTATAAACTTTTACGCCTAAATAAATAAAACAAAAGTTATAAACCTTTCTGACAAAACGGTACAAAGAAAATGTAGACCTCTAGAACCATTTCCTGAAGTTTTTCAAGGTTCCCGAGAAACACCCTGTATATAAAAGTGAATGTTTGTTCCTTCGTCCTCTATAGAATAGAATCAAAAACTTTTCTACCAATTTCATTACAAATTTCACACTTTATCGATATCATTGCCAGAAATGTTTAGACATTACAATTACTACAGTCTAAGGGGTTGAAATGTGCTAACTATCTATACACAATAAATATAAACTAACTTCCTACTAGTTTATAAATCTAAAATTATGTAATGTTATTTTTAAGGCACATAAAAACTATTTTTAATTTGATTACTTAATTTAAAAAGATGGAATGGAATAACTACCCTTAAAATTAAATAATAATTCATACACTTACATTTTTTCTATATTCTCAAAAACTACTCAACTAATTTCACAATTTACAAATATTACCACAAGGATTTTTTAGAGTATATGGTCACTACAAACAAATATATTTAAATGGGGTAGCTACCCCTATACAATAAAAATGAATTGCACTAAATTACTACAAACTATAAAGCTAAAATTGTTAAATATTTTTCTTAATTGATATAAAAAACATTTGCAATACGATTACTTAAGGGTCTGCTGTAGTGGCGGCCATCTTGGATTTGTATCCCATAAGAGCAATGTTGAATTTAAAACCATTTATTTCGTTTAATTTTTATCATAAAATTGTTTGCAAGGTCTCATTTTAAGCACAGTCACAATACGCATCCGTCTTGCAATTTACATTTTTTAAATGCTTTTGATTTGTTATGTAATTAACATTTTGTAGGTACAAAGTTTGAATTTTTTCCTAACACAATACAAAATTAATGATGAAAAATAATTTGCAAGCCGGATCCGGAATTTTATAAAGAATATTCAGTTTTTTTTTCAAACTCAATGAGGCAATGTCAAAGCGTTCAGCTGCAAGAAATTGCACTGTTTAGATAGGGATACAGTGAGAAGCGGTTGCGTTTCCGGTTGCTTTTTCGTTTACTGGAGCAAACCCTTAAGTCAGGGGGGTGAAATGGGATAACTACCCTTAAAATTAAATCAAGCAATAGCGAAGCATTGCCTGGTCCACTGGTAACATGTAAAATTAACAACATAATAATTACAAAATTTAGCACAAAGGGTGAAGTCTGTTTAGACATTTTTTACGAAAAAAAATAAGCCTAAGTTTATTTAGAATGAATTTAAGTCTATTATTGTTTCTTTTTGTTTTGCAATAAACAACTTACTAATAAATATTATTGTTTGTTTATAGTAGCTTATGCATTAATAATCATAATTCAACACTGAATTCCATCTGCTGTTTTAGTAAAAATTTAATTTAACGTATTATTATCACTATCAACTCCTATAAAAGCGAGTGTACATCCGTACATATGTGAGTAACAATATAATATAGCAGCTGATTTCACCCATCATCTGTAATACTAATACAAAACCTGGCGTAGGTTATACTTTGGGGTTATGTTTACAACTTCAATCAATATAAGTCTTATGATGTTGATTTTCTTAAAATATGAGTTAAAGAACTAATATATGCTGTAATATGTTATAAGATTTGCTTTGAGGTTATAAAATGAATATAAGTACAACCTTTTATTATCAATATTCTCTATATATATATAATTCAATGTATGTCTGTTTGTCCTTTATGCGTTACCAAACCGTCCATCCGATTGCTTTGAAATTTTGCATAGTAACACAGGTTAACCCTGGGAAGGTTTTAGGCCATTTAACGAAGTCCTAGGACATTAGGGCTACGCCCCAGTGGCCCTCAAAGTTTCAATGTTAATCTTATGGAAGGTCAATCTTAAGGAAGAAGAAGAAAGATTTCTTTTGATTTTATCAGGGGCACAAAAAACAGCTGTTCGTATGAAAAGCTTAAAACAGCTGATTTTGATCAACAGCTGATTTTGATCAACAACTGATTTGGATCAAAAAATGAATATAATTTTAGGTTAGGTAAATCAAGCAATGAGCAGAATCCCATTATAATTTACATCGGCCCTCAGGGATACGAATTACAGGCTTTCAAAGTTTCAAATTAAGCAATAGCAAAGCATTGCCGGGTCAGCTAGTAATATATAAAAATATTCATTTTTACAAGTTTAAAGGAGATAACCTATTTGTTTAGCTTCGGAAACATTCGAACATATTCGTATAACATATTCGAAGATTAATTAATTTTTATATTCGATTATTAATTTCTTCACTATAATATTAATAACTTCTAAATCACATGATCTATCAATATGAAGTTAGAAAGCAATTAAAAAATAATATTTGTATCTATATTTAGATACTCAATAATGAATATAAATACAAAGTTTTAACAAATAGGCATACAGTTTTATGAATGATATTGTACACATTTACCGAGTTAAATCCCCGTCGGCATAAGGTAGGCCTAGATAAAGTCTGTTGTTATTAAATTATATTTTTTTAAACAATGTATTTCTGATGTGTATCTAATTTATCTGCCTGTGATTTTTCACAGAGGTTACTAGTTATCATGTTAATTCAAATGAGAAATATTAAATTTTTTCAAATGAAATTGTGAAAACTAAGTTCTTTTAAGTGTAACAATTGGTTTGATTGCAGATTGTCAGCTGTATTTGCGAGTTTGTGGAGGCTAACCGAGGGGAGATCAGATCAGGATGGAGGCCATTATTTGGGGCACTACGAGTAGTTAGTAGCAGTCACTTAGGATCTCTCCTTGAAGTGTTTAGAGTGTTTCTGGACACAAACAATACACTAGTGTTCTCCAACGCTGCAGTGGATTGTATTCTGTGCTTATTGAAACATGTCAAAGGCAATGGTGAGTATGCTTTAACAGATGTTTTTAGTGAATTTCCATAGGAAAGATCACCTATTGCTGTGACCTAAGGTCCATTTAGGAGTAGTAAATGGGCACCGATCATTGTCCTCAGAACATGCTTTGTGTGTCATTAAAAATTGTATGTATATGTATGTATAAACGGCCACATTTTAAGTCTGATATAATCCAAATTTGGTACATGCATTGGTTGTTTAAGTCTCTCGGATGAGTTCGTTAGCCAAAAAAATCCAACAACCGGAAGTAACAATTTTATTAGATTGTTTATACTAAAATGGAACTTCTTTGTTTTATCTAAACAAATAAATATAGTATTCTACTCATTTTGTTTTTTTTATACGACCTTATAGCTCGCTAAGTTTTCAAAAAAATTTATCAAAATGTAAAATACCATAAATGTACACGGTACAAGTGGGAGCATATTCTGATCGCCGATGGCCGAGTAAAGCGAAGCAATCCATAAACCAAGGCCGCAAAGTCGAGGTGCAAACTCACAAAGCTTTGTTCCACTCGTAGTGCTTGAGTTGAAGCTGTACAAACAAATTCTCCTAAATATTTTGTACACATAGGCAGCTGTTCAGTGCCTTCGTGAGTAGACCAATTTCCCAAATTGTTGGTTGTCACCCTAAAACATGTTAATTTCATTTTGGAAATTGGCTAAACTTACGTCAGCAGTTCAGCTGCGTGATTGAATTATTTTCTAACTTAGCTATTATGTATCTTGCCTAAGAAAGGGTTTAATTGAGATTAATCTGAACGTTTTGTTTAACGCTACATCAAAGCTGTACATCTACTGTATAGTCTCCATTACCCAAAATGGCCGATCAAAATCTTTACTTTAGAAATATATTTCTTTTTCCAGATAAAATACTAAATCTAATGTGATCAACATTGTTTGCAAAGTGTGATTTTTAAGATAACTTTGTTCAAAACAAACAATTTTCTTGACTTTCAGATTAAAAGTGTTTATTGGAATTTTTGATGGCACTTTCAATAATTTACATCAGGGTTTCTCAGCCTGGGTGAGGTAGAACAATTTCAGGGGAGGCGTGAGTGTATTAAAAAAATAAAATATTGTCAACGACAAAACAGTGCCAGCCTTCTCATTATTGTTGTGAAAATGACTGATATTACATGCCAACCTAAAAGAGATCCTACTTTACCTCAAATAAATTTGTATTTAGTTCTTCGATTTCATATGTTCTGTTAATAATATGTTCAAAATAATATTGGGTGTAGTAATATTAAATTTTGTGTTTGAAATTATCTATATTTTCATTTAATAACCAGCTTCAGTTTCAAATTCCAATTATACTATTTGTATTAACCACATACGATGGTGTGGGGGGGGGGGGCGTGACCTCACATTAGTGTTCGAAGGGGAACACAGGGCCTGAAAGGTTGAGAATCCCTGGTTTACATGATCCAGTTAGTAACGATCGTGCAGTGGTGAATGTGTGGACACTGTCTGATTTACAATTATAACTTTTAAATTACTAATCACTTGATGGACTACACCCACCTTAATGCTGTTCCAATTTTATAATTGTTAGACAGAAAGTGATGTCAAATATAAAATTATTTTTTATTGTTTCACTTTTTGTTCTTATTGAAAGTAATTTTACAGCTTACTGTGTTATAACTTACAGCAGTGGCGGCTGGTGAGTTATTAACTTGGTGGTTGCAATTATGTGGAGAGAATTCCTGGGGGTATGGATTATGAACGCAATTTAACACATTATTTTAGATGAGGAATTACACGTGGAATTATACGTTTTTGTCTTAATTACACCAACATTTTTAACTTAAATCCATTAAAATGGTTTGGTTACCATTATGTACAAGTGAAAAATGTCTAGCTTTTAGTTAAGGGTATATACTAGCCTACAATAAAATAGTAAATAAACTGAACATAACAATTTAAATTATGCATGAATAAACATAAAATTCAGGCACATTATATGTTTAAATATCACTAACCTCATTTAAAAAGAAAGTTGATCCATCTGTTCTTCAGAAGGGTAAACTTAACAGAATTTTATAATAATCAAAACCTGAACATAGCATTAACATAATCGGATTTATGAACTCGCCCCATATCCTATTTAGGAACTTGGCATATCCTTTTTTGTTGAAAAACTATTATTTGAATTGTATGGATGTTTGAAAATAGATTTGAGATAATGGGTTCAAACATTTTGGTAATAGGTTTTGGCCTATCATTAAAACTATAATCAAATCACGAATGGCACGAATATTAATTATGAAAATAATATTAACAGCTTTTGATTGGCGTCTAATCAACACTACACACTACACTCTCTGTCTAGGCCCATTCAATTGCTACAACTTATGAAGAATAATGTAAAAAGCACTATTGTAATGGAATCCTGACTAAAGACATACACACTAAAATATATTAACACAATCTAAAACAAATAAACACCAAACACAGCTAGCCAAAATATACGAGAACAAAACTAACAACACATAACCTCAAAATGTCTTGCATTATTCACTAAGCAAAACATGAAATATGAACATCAAGGCTTATGGAGGCAACACCTAGCGCCCCGGTGGCTTGTTGCAGAACTTTAGTGCACCTAAGTGCACTAACTTTAGTGCTTTATGTAAGTTGCCGTAGCAACTCCTTAGTTACAAATCCCCCACCAGTTTCAATACTAATAACTGTATTCGGCTCTGGTTGCAGAAGCAGTGCGTTCCGAGACGCTGCGCGCGAAGGTTGGGTCGATGTTCTTCGGCTTTTCAACCGTTTGGGGACATTCTTGGCCGTAAATTTTGGATTAAAATGAGGTTGATATTGATAATGCACTGATATTTAAAGAAATATTAATGTGATTAATTATTAGTTTTCTTTCTTGGGGGTTGTGCAACCAAACAACCTTACAAGGAGCCGCCACTGATAAGTTATTGTCAAATTTTGTCTATATTTGATAAAAGATGTAGTATGTTTAGTTTAAGATTTTTATATTCTTGGTCCTGTAGAGAAGTGATAATAAAATTTACCTAATTACACAATATTTCTAGGAATGTCTTTATTTCATATACAGTACAATCTTGATAATCCGAAAAATTCCGGATTATCGGGAGTGATAGGAAAAAAACAATTTTACACATATTACAGAAGATCTAATTCTTGAATTTTTAATATCACTAGATAATATTTTGCCCATGACAGTTAATAAACGAATCCCAAATTGTTTTTTAAAATTATCAAGCCAGCCATCGCTAGCTCGAAAATTGTGCTTTTTCGTTATTTTTTTTGGTTAAAATATCTTGCCTTTTCACAAAGAATTTCACCCGATAATGGTGTGTGCCTGGCATGCTCTTGCATAAACCAAGTGAATAAAGTGTTTTCCATTTCAGGAAACTCACCTATTTTAACTGTCTTTCTTCCCTTAAAGTCCCTCCTTAGAGACTAACGGACTCTATGATTTTATCACGGTTAACTTTGATGTCGTAGGTGGTGGATCTTCCAACGCCATAAGTCCGTGCCAGGTTTGCCGTTTTTTCTCCTTTGTCAAGTTTATGACAGGTGTTAGTTACCATCAGGCGATGGTCACGTGTTTCTTGAGAGCGCCGGATTACTGAACGTGCCGGACTAACCAACCGCCGGATCAAGATTATACTGTACCAGCTACAGTTACAGTAAATTGTTGTGTTGACCACACAATCCCCCGACTAAAAAGTGACCTTTAAAAGGCTTATTCATGTTCTTTTAGATGAATTAGTTTCTCAATTAAATCTCTGTACATTTACAAAGTTGTCACTTCATAGTATTTTAAATGTATCAATGAATTGATAATAATTGTTTTGTGTGAGTAAATTGGGTTAATTTTATTTTCACAGAGTTAATGGATGACGGTGTAGAAGACAACAAAAATCCGACCAATGAGAGAGCTTTAGAGTTGTGTATCGCAGCGTTGAAGTATTTACATCAGTGCAGCAGTATTCTCGGCTCTATGTACAACATGCCAGCATGCCCTGTGTTCCACACTGCTCACAGGTATTTGATGTTTGTACTGTTGTATTGCAAAGCTCAGCTGAAGTTATATCTCGACAATGAACACTTAGTTTATGGAAAATGGTCTTTTGTTAAATATATTATGAAACTCATCTTTTACAGTTCCACAGCGATTATAAAAACAATGTATTAAATAAGGTAAAAATTAAAATTTACACAAAATTTCACAAAAACAACAATAAAATTTTAACAACTATTTCGCCGCTAAGCTTTGTCGGACAACTAAAAACTAAAATGTACGGAAACAACTTAAGACCAACATCTATGTTATGAGGGTGGGGTGGAATAGCAAGGGAAGGGGGCTAATGTTAGAGTACCTGAGACGGACAGTTAACTGTCAGGTTTGAGAAAATACAATGGGTTTCAACAAATGGGATGTGTTATGTAACCTGTTCATTTAGGTTAGAAGCATGGCAATTGAGAACAGATATGTTTATTTCTAAAATTTACAAACTAATTTTCTATTTTATTGTTCAATATGTAATACTTTAACATTATCAATGAGATTTAAAGTATGGCCTGTAACTAATAAGTGGTTAGGAAAATTTGACTCTGTTTTACCACGCTTCCAACAATATAAGGGTTCCTTTAATCTTGTTTTAATGGTTCATTTGTTTGACCTATATATTCACAATTGCAGTCGTTGCAACGAATTTTGTAAACACCGCTATCATCCAATAAGCCTTTCTTATCTTTATTATTAACTAATAGCTTACCAAGATAATTACATTTAATAATTAATACAATTGATGTAAAACATATTATTTATTTTACGGGAAAAGTTTCCCCATACATAAAAAAGTACATCCTTATACCTAATAAACATTCCTTATATTTGACTCTTCACCAATCACTCACTAAAAAATTAGAAGGACTTGAATCATTCTCGTCTTTAACCGCAAATAACTTTAGATAGGAATAAGATAGAGACCTCTAGTTTTCGTCATTACATTCTGGTACCAATACCTTTAAAATGAGGGGTCACAAGGCAGGGATTTGCATTTAAAATTTTTGAGCTGCCCCCAAAATTTCAGATTTTGGAAATGGTAACAACGTTGTCTTATACGTAAAAAAGTAAATCTCTATACCTATTAAACATTACCCGAGTTTGGTTTTTTTTTACAATTACTCACTCAAAAGTTACACGGGTGTCTGCAGATTTTTAGTTCACCCTGTATATTCACAGTTAACGTATGAAATTCATATGTTTACAATGAAAATGTTTGTTTCAGAATCCAACTGACAGGAACCCCTCAAAGAGTTGATCCTATAATTCCCAACATGGAACTGATGAGGTTTGATCCTGATATTGAAGTTGGTACCGTGTCGGAACTTTCATACTGCGCTCTATCCATCAGCGGAGAACACAACGATGTCAGTAGTCTGGACAGAGCTAGCGGTGTGCTTCGGGTCTGGGTGTTGTTACTGGAAGGTCTGTGTGGTGCGACTATGGTTAGTTGTAGGCAATATCAGCCTCATGCGCTGGATACCTTGTTCACTCTTCTCCGGGAAATCCTTATACATCCAGGTATGTCTAGCAAGTTGCTGCTATTCTAAATATAATCTTGTCAGCATGGTAAACTACCACCACTTACTCATTTTATGTTAATTCTTTTCGTCTACTCAGTTTTAATATTTAGTTTTCACTTCTTCTTGTTTCCCATAAATGTTATTTTTACCCTCCTGGATTTTGTGTATAATGTGCAGATGATAAGGCCGAATTTATAACCTGTGAAATCCCACAAGTGGACTGTATTAAAAATTAAGATAGAACGGAAATGTGACTTTCAATTTTTAAACTTATTTCTTCGAAATAAGATTGTCAAATACACAGTACTAACAACTTATTCTTGTGAATAATTTAAATTAAAATCCATATGGAAGTACATAACTTTCTTATACTTGGTTCAGTTTTAGTTCCTGATATGAAAATTGAATACATGTTTTAATGATGTTCCTGCAACTTCCCAATGATTGATCGTTCTCCTAAAAAGAATATAAGTTGTCTTAAAAGTCTCCCCCTCCCTATTATTTTTTTTTTTATTAATGGAAATAGACAGATTTGCTTTGGGGATTGCTAACATGAGCAAAAATTGAGTTTTTTGGTGTATCGTAAATTTCAAACCCTCCCCCAAAAATGGGGTTTTTTGGGTGTAAGTCGAAAATTTTAAATGAGAACCCCTATTGAGTGACACCTCATTTTAAAGGTCTTGATAAAAGAAGAAGATTGGCGCAAACCGGAGGTCTGTATGTTGACTCTATCCAACATAATGGCCAATCAAAGTTATAATTTTACCCAAAAAGTTCTATTTAAAGTTTCATTAATAATTATGTTACAATGAGTAAAACCTTTAGCACTCACCTCGTTTTCACTCAAATTTTGTGCTCGAAATGAGAACCATTGACTTCTTGACAAAAATACAGCCCGGACTCAGTGTGTTGCCTAACATTTCTGGTGTGATAAAGTGACAAGAGTGTTCGATCGTTACTATTTTTTATAACTTAGATTGAGTGGGACATACATATAAACATATTTGTTTGTCTTTATGCCTCCATTCACCTACCGAATTCCAACAAAATATTTTGTGAGTACTGTTCACCATATAGAGAATTAATTGAATAAACTTTAAACAATATTGTAATTCTATTTTTCAGGGCAAGAGTTTGGATTGTACTGTGTTAACCATTTGTTACTGCCAATGGTGCAAAGCTGGCTGCGCAAAACAAGTAAGGCATTTAGAGGCTGGGATATATACAGTGCCAACTTCAAACAGTGTTGTGGTCTTACATCGGAATTAGTTGTGAAGTATCTGTCTCATCTACATGGTAAGCACTTGATTGTGTTTAATTTCTAATAATAAATTGTGTTTATTAATCTTACAAAGGATACGAAATGATTATGACAAAAAAAAATATAAGTGTAATTCACAAACAAATTCAAGCTATCTTTTTCTGAATGCACCAAAGGAATGTCTAAAATCTATTTTTTTTTTCACAGCAGCATAATGAATAAGTGAAATTTTACCTCTTCATTCATTATTAATTGTTAACAAATGAAGGGACAATGAAATCATACAAAATAAATGAAGGAACAGTACAGGGTGGCCAGCGACAGGGAAAAGTCAGGGAATTTTGTATAAGTTTATAACAGTTAAAATACCAGTTTTAACAAACAGTGGCTTACAATGTTCTAATTTATCTGAGTTTGTTAATATTCTCAAAGCTTTTTTTCTGAAGAATTAACATTTTGTTCATTCCTGTTCCATTTCCCCAGATAAGAAGTCCTTATCTTGTAATACTTTCAAAGAACGCAAAGTATGCCATTTTTAAATATTCAAAAGTTACTAGACTCTTAAGATTGACTAATAAATAAATCACTCTTAACAATTTCTTCTTAAAATAATCTATATGCACTGACCAGGAGAGCATAATACCAATTTTTATACCAAGCAAAATTACAACTTTTCATATGCAGGCTTATAACAAACTATCTTTATATTTATTTTGTAAAATGATAACAAGTTTTTGACTGATTTGCTTCATTTAAAAAACTAGCTGATACTAGCAGTTGGAAAATGTCTTTGTGACTTACAAGTAAAGAAGCGTCATCCGCATAAATTGTTGAGGAACATGAACATTAACATTTTTGAATCGTTAATTAAAATCAAAAATAATATCAGGCCCAACATTGAACCCAGTGGAACGCCAATAGCAGTATTCATTATTTGTAATACATGTGAGTTTCAGGGTTTTTAAACATCAAAATAGTAGTATAACGTAAAAAGGGTCATAAGGTAAATTTTGGACATTAGCCTAATTTAAAAGATTTAGTTATTTCATAATATTAATGAACATAGAAATTCAAAGGGAAATGCAGACATTAATTAATAATTCAGAATAAATCAAACATAATATTAACTTCATGTTTAATTTCAGTTTTGTTTAAATATTTAAATTATGTTTCATGATGTGTCAAAATATAAAAAACATTTAAAAGGTATTGGAGGGTTTGAAGCTATGGTCCACTAAGTTTTTAGACAGTGATGAATAAATATTGAAAGATTATTTCAGACATCGTAAGAAATAAACTTGATAGATTATGTTGGAAGCCTGTGTGATTCATCTATGATAGAGACAGAATTTTTGTCCGAGATGTTGGCAACATTCAAAGGTAGTTGTAGGGAAACATATTTACGGCCCCCTGGAGAACAGCTTCCCATTGGTGTCTCCTGGTTTGTATCACGTGACATGGCGTGATCGGAAGAAAGAACGAGGAAGAAGGAGCCTTCTTCCCACTTGCAACAGTGATCCAGTACAAAGCAGACATGTTTTGCAGTTAGTCCAGCGAAATGTTTTAACAAGTGCTTATTTGCGGTAGTTAAAGTACAACTACCGTTTAAATATGTTTAAAGAGGAGTAAAGACAGTGCCGTACATCGTACGATAACGAAGATGTGAAATTTGTTCGTAAATTGTCTCAAAAGTGATAACTTTGGAAGTATGAATCATGGCGTAGCGTCCTTTATGCATTTTACGTAAGGATTGTGCAACGAACGTCTCAGTAAACTAAAATCAACGTGGATAGAGTGCGACGAATAAAAGTGTTATGGGGTTTTCTATTTTTAAATTGAATAAAATTGTGTTGTAAGTTTTCTCTTTTGTAAATTCATATTTTCTTTAAAGTGCACTATAAAACAAAAAATCGTAAGTAGTAAATTAATTTAACCAAGTCTGCATTTGAATAATTTATCAATATAAGTTGTTGTATGTTTAAGGTGAAATTATTAATAATGAATTTGTGTGTTTGAGTGTCTGATTGCGATAGTTGAGATGATGAATTGCCAATTTGATTTAATTATTAATGTGTGTGTTTTGCAATCTAAAATGATACAGTAAAGTATTAATGCCAATCACTATGACTTTTTAATTTGAGTTTTTATCCTTTCCAGAAGTACTTTATGGTAACGAACCTTGTTTAAATTATAAATTCAGTTTAAGTTTTCTTTGTGTGTGAAATAAAATGGCGGCAGTCTTTTGTGAGGGAGGCGGTTTGGAGCCAAAGTTGCCATGTGATCAACATGGCGGCCATGGTTCTGGACGAGTCCATTTTTAACCAGAGAACTGTAGTCATAGATGAGACAGCTTTATGTGTAACAGATATTTCAATGATCAACTGTTGAGTAACAGATATGATCAAAACATAACCTAACTTCAATTTTGGGGTTATGTTTGTTTGTTTTCATTGGGATTAAGGTGTTGTAATATTTTAAAATGATAATTTAACTAAATAAAAAAAGTAAAGGGATTGAAGATAGGAAATAATAAATAATTGTTACACAGTAAAGGTATTTTTTTTTATTTTAAAAATAACTTAGAAATATTTTTGTCAAAATTAAATTTTTATTTTTCATTTTTTTTGTTTTCTATTAATAAATTGTTTGTAAACGGCTTGCAAGGTGGCAGCACGTTACATATTTTTGATTGTCTGCCGTCTATATCTACAAAATGTATCACAATTGGACAAGTAGTATGTTGAGTGAAATCATTACAAACTTGTCTACTGTATTGTTGTAGACTAGACTAATTGATTGTAACAATTTCAGAGCTTGGTGACACTGACAAGGGTACTCTGATGCTGAAGCAGCTTGTGTTGGTGATGATAGAGTGTGTTGTGCAGCCGTATGAAGCTATAGCCAGGCTGGGATGTGCTTGCCTTAGGTAAAGTGCTATACGTTCTGTATAAACTAGGCTTATGAAGAAGGCTTATATGATATGTGTTTTATTTAAAATATTTGATTTAACTTTTGAAAACTTGCTTTATAGTGTAGCTTAACTAATTGAAATAACAAATCCTTTTAGTGAAAAAGGTAAATTTTTATTCAACACAGTTTATGTTATTAGCGAATTTCCATAGGAAAAATTAGCTATTGCAGTGGTCCTTATGGTAAGATCCAAGGTCGGGAGTAGCAAATGAGCAGCGATCATGGTCCCCAGAATATGTTTTGAGATGTCATTAAAATCATATATATGTGTGTGTGAGTGTATATATGTGTTCGCACTCTAGCGGCCGCATTTTAAGTCCGATTTGGTTCAAATTTGGTACACATGCTGGTTGTCTACATCACTCGGACAAGTTCGTTAGCCAAAAAAAAATCCAACAATCAGAAGCACGTTTTTTAACCAGAAGTAACTATTTTTTTTATTTTTCCTAAGAGAGTGTATTTGTTTTTCAGTTTTTTATACAAATATAAATGTAGGATGTTATTCTGCACATTTTTTTTTACGCTTGGTTCCCCAAAAATCGATCAAAACATAAAATACCATAGAAGTACCCGGTTCAAAGCCATGTGGTGGATTCTACCATGGGGTTGGTGTACGAAGCACGCATGCATTGTGTGTTGAAGATACTCCCAATACTGGGGTTGGCGTGCGAAGCACGCAATGCATCGTGTATTAAAGATACTCCCAATATGCGGAATGGCGTGCGAACCATTTTGCAGCTATTCAGCACCATCGTGAATAGACCTATTTCCCAAATTGTTGGTTGAAACCCTAAAACATAGGCCTATAAACTTAATTTTGGAAATTTGCTCAACTCACGTCAGCGGTTCAGCTGTGTGGTCGAATTAGTTTATGTTCTTACAGTTTGACTCTTGATTGCCTTTTCAGAGCACTCAGTATAATATTAACAATTTTATTGATTATTATACTTTTAAAATATTTATAACTCTTATTCTCGGGTTACTGATTCTGGCGTTTTTAAATGTGGAATTGTAACTTTACAACTTAAAACTAACAAGATAATTTGGTTCTATTATATAGGCTTCTTATGCTAGACTATATTCTAGTAATCTAAATATCATTGTTCTAGTGATGACTGTTTATACATAGGTAATCATAAAAAATGTTTATACAGTTTATGTATAGTGTTCAAGATGATTTAAAAATGTTCAAAATGATTTTAAAATGTTCAAATTCAATTTATAATGGCTGTTGGAAAATCAAGGTTAAATATTACCTATTATGGGTGCCTTCTATAGAAATCAATACTTATTGTAGTATGTTAGTTCATTTTGCTGGTTTACCATTCAAATTTCATTTATCTTCAAGATGTTATTATTCAAAATAATTGTTCTTATAAATTTAAAATACTTCAAAAATAAACTAATAGATCTGAACTGCTTGATGTGTGATGTAATAATGCCCCTTGGTGGTATTAATTTTTTCAACAATTCCTGGCTACTATGGGACACTGCCATCGATTGTATATTTTCTATAAATTATTTAGCTTAAGGCGCTGAGTTTGCATTGTTAGTATTTTTTCATGATAGTTTTAATTTAATCATACTTCTTCTAATATTACAAGATTTTTTGCTCATTTGCCGTTTAAAACTGTTTTTAAAAATTATTTAAATTTTAAAATATTCACTTTATATGTCGCATGTTTTTAAATCCTTCACTGTCCAGATATCGATGCAATTCGATATATCGCCGCTATCACGCACTGTTTCTTACTCGTTCACATCGAACGATCATATTTTTAACAACTTGTATAATTTGTTTTGTTTCAAAACATTAACCTATTTACATTACATTCGTTACTTCTTTATATGTATTTACATACAATATTGGCTTTATTTTTATAAAACTAATGATCTAAACATGAAATAACTGCACATAAGAATAGTGGAAAGGTTCTTATTTAACAGCTTTAGGTTATAACCAACTGTTGTTGACTTTGAATGTTATGTTTTATATATTTAAAATAAATAGAAGGTAAGTAATTAAAAGAAAGATAGGTTTTAGATTTAATTTGGTTGTTCAATATTCTAAGATTACAAAGTTATTTAATTTTCCAAACTGGTAATTTCTGTTAAGTAAATTTTGAGGTTAGCTCTTAGGCTATTTAACAAATTGATGAATCTTACATTTCACAGTTCTTTTATTAAAAAAAAAAAACAAAAAAACAGAATCTTAGGTTTCAATATGCCGGGTGTTAGTGAACTCTCTTTAATAAAAGTGTAGATGTGTTCCTTGGGTCGAGACAAACAAAAAACACCATTTAAACATTTGTCTAAAATTCCTAGATTTCTGTCTGTCAGTCTGTATGTGTTTTTTACAAATAATGGTTTTATAACTCAAGATCTATTAAGTTAGACACTTGAAACTAGGTATAAATGTGTACATTAGTAGGTAGAATAACTGTTTAAAACTTCTATGCTGTAACTAAAGCCGTTTCAAAATGGCGGCCGTTTCAAAATTTCAAACCTACATTACTCAAAAACCGTACATTTTAACAAAAAAAGTCAAAACACATTTTTGTAGCCCTTTTGATCCCCTATCGGATGGTGTAATAGTCAAAAAAATCGGACGAAGGATAATAGTTACGTTATGTGTAATAATTGGTTTGTTCAACCCGAAATGGTATCCTAAGTATACCGACACAGTAAATAAATACTATAATATTCTTTGTACATTTTCTGTCATTATCTTTAACTTTACTATTACCTATTATGGCTTTACCAGATTTAAACTAAATCTGTCTGCATTTTATAATTGTATTCTATACTAATAATAATAATATTATAAAGAGGTAAAATTTGTTTGTTTGTATGTACGGGGTTATCTCTGGAACTATTGAACTGATTGAACAATTTAAATAGTTACGTCTAATGGGTGAACTGGGGGTAACAGCCCCTTTACAATAAAAATAAATTGTTATACTTCCCATGATTGACACCTTTGTTTCATAAGTGGTAATCCGTTTGCGTTTGCTTCACCGCGGGGGTTGGCAAGCAAAGCGAGCAGGGAGCGTAGCCCTCTATTATTTAATATTTGTATATGCCGCGGTGTCTCATTGGCAATCTTCAATATGAACTATTTCATTCATCTGTATTGTATTAGTCATTTAATTTTTCTATGGAGCGGGGTCCTGGGCAGCCCACAATTTTAGGTTAGGCCTATACTGAACCAACAAACGTTCTTGAAAGCGTTTAGATTTATTCAAATTGACAAATTCCGACTCAGGTAATTTCTCTTCACAACCAACAGTTCTTTTTTTTTTAGGTTAGGTAATAGCAAACACCAAACAAAGAAGAAGGCTTACTATATCATAACTCATATTATGCCAACTTTATACTTTACTAAGCCTATTTGACCAGTTTGAAACAAGGCCATAGCCAGGGGGGGTTAGGGGGTCAAAAGCCCTCCCCCCTCCCCCGAAATCCTGAAATTTAGTAAAAATTAATACTAGGCTTAAAAAGTGCAAATTAAATTATAAAATAGCCAACACAACAGAGGATCCAACAACATATTTTACATCATTGTGCATTGCATGCATACTGATATTTAGATTTACTTGATTAAACTACAACGTACAATACACATGGATGCAGTAGGTTACAGCCTTACTCTCTTGTGAGCTTGATCTGATCTATTAAATAAGAAAACTATGAAGGTTCAACAAAAATACTTTACTCTTAACTAAACACGCAATGCATTATGTATTGAAAATACTCCCAATACGAAGCACGCAATGCTCTGTATATTGAAAATACTTCCAATAAGGGGGTTGGCGTGCAATGCACTGTGCGTCGGCCACTTCTCATAATGTTCAGTGTCAAGCTCACTTGTGCGTCCTTAGCAGTGAACGTGTTAAAAGGGTTTAAATTCAAATCCCAGGTCATGACCTGACCCCCCCCCCAGTTTTCCTGGATATGGCCTTGGTTTGAAATACTGCTTTACCGAATAACATTTTGATCATATTTTATAACTTGGAAATTGCCTCTTCTATATAAAAATAAAAAATCTCTATCATAATGCATCTTTATTCCCGTGAAAATATCATAGTATATAATAATCACTTTGCATTTGCTTCACCACTGGGTTGGGTTTGGTGAGCAAAGCGAGCAGGAGCAGAGCCCTCTAGTTATTATATAAGTAAAATAAAAACATCTTTTTGTATAGTATCAGTTTTATGACTTTGCCTGAATAAATAAAATAGGCTTGGTCCTTATAAACTGAATTTGTTAACAAAAGTATTAAGTTTTAAAATGCTATACAAACAATCAAAACAAAAATAAAAAAAATTAAAAGAGTTGAAATCTCAATGTGATACTTGACTTAAATTACAAAATAAAGTTGTACGACTGGTCAAACAGGAACCTGAGTATGGCATGCATGATCAGGTATCTATTACCTCTAACAGGCCTGGCTTCTACAAGCTGATGTCCATCAAGTGGAAAATAATTAACTCAACAATACGGACGTCTGTTATAACATCTGTTATAGACGTATATGTTGTAAGGGATAGATGAAAGGAATGTGGAGTATTTCATAAGATAGTGTGCGAAGGCTCTACAATGGTTAAGTTACCCATAAGGCTCGGCACATTCATTTTCCTTTGCCGAAAATCATTTCAAAATTATCATCTAGAATGTTGTTACACTAAAAAATCAGAGAAATTAGAAAATTTGATAAACATTGTTTTCTGGATACAGTGGTATATTTTCTAAAGCCGTTTACAATAAGGTTAATGGTTTTATTTAAAGAAAATCAAAGTCATTACATTTATTATTTGGTAGTCTAAAGATTTAGTAAAATTAATTCTCATTAAAATTGCATAAAGAGAAATTATTTATCTTATCTAATTAATTATGTACATTTTGAGGTCAAATTTACTAATTAATCGAAAAATGTGTTATTAATATTAAACGAAAATAACATTGTATTTTCCGATTTTGCCCCATTTTGCTGTACTATTTTCTTGTTTTGTATTAATTATTAATCTTTTTGGATTCAGAATTAAATAAGCTTTCAAACGATACGCCACACAACGATATTTGCGAGTATTTGGTTGAGCCACTCTAAATCAATTTTGAAAAAATCTAAATGGCTGTAACTAAAAAATTAAAAATGGCAAGGTAGGTCATGTGGCATTTCGTTTTAAAGGTCTATTTAAAATTAACTAATTTTATATTTAATATGTTTTTCTATCTCTTATAGTTAGCTAGAAATAAATTAAAATCTAACTTTTTTGGGAAATTTTGAAACAAAATTATCTTTATAAAATAGAATAATCTAAAATTAAGGTATTCGACAAGTAATTTCAAAGTGGACATATAAAACACTAGGGGAAACCCCTGCGTGCTCCGCAAGCCAACCCCGTTGGAACCTTCTATACACATAATCATGTTCACAAAATCGCATAATTATGCATGCCGCCTTAAAAATATCTAGCACTGAAGAGTATTATAGTCAGCTTTTGGAGGGTTAAGCATGGCTATAGCACCAGAAACAAAGAAAATAGATTTCAATCTCATAGTTTGAAATTGTTTGAGAGTACTCCACTATTACACATGGGTCTAAAATTGTACAGTATTTCATTTAATTACAAATCCTTAACCCTTACAGTGCCAGTCATTTTTTTGCATGCACTGCCCAAAAGTGCCAGGCATTTTCTCCCATAGTGTACCCAAAAGTGCCGACCTGTTTTTAGCGAATTTGTAAGGGTTTCATAAAAAAGCTGTATTTTTGTTATTTGATAAGATATCATCATGATTTTTGCTTTGTTTTCCTTCTAATAGATCTATAAATAATATCTACTACTCTAAACACTTTTATAACACACACAAAAATTTAGAAAAAATAAAATTGCGTAACGTACCAAAATTTTTTGATAAAATTTCCACTTTGTATGAAGAAAACAAAAGAAGAAAAAATATATCACTTGAAAACTTACACATCACTTTAAGACACATTTTGTTCTATTCTTGTGTTCAAAATTTTAGCCCAATATCTTGATAAATAAAAATGTTACACTACTTTTTTGAAATGAGTAGGCCTACGTTTTAATGTTTTTTCGTAAACTCTAGTATTAGTAGCCTAAAACATAACTTTAAAAAAATTTGATATTTAAAAAATATTGAACACATCAAACAAAAATAACAAATTAGTAAAAGAATAATTATGAATTGAAATACTTAATTGTAAAAAAAAATACTTTTGTGATTAGGCCTATCACTACCACTTTCAGACACAGAAATATCAATCACAAAAATTGTCCTCAAGTTACGGTATTCTTCCTCCCACTAATTTTCTCGCGGTATTCTCACTCAAGGGTGATCTTGATCGATCCCACTACATCAATTACATATATTTAAACATTTTCAGAAATCCAAAACAATTAGACATAACCTACGTACAGAATATGAAACAAAACAAACAATGCATCAAGACTAAAGCGCAAAGATTAATTATTGTGAAGCAGCTGACTTGACCATGCCCAGCCAACTCGATTGAATTATCACTCTTAGTATCGATCTGTACATCGATTTTATATACTATATAATACGTAAAACAGAAAGAACTATTCTTTCTTAGCAGATTGATATAAAATATTAACAATAATAATAATTTTCTGATTTTTTATGATTTTTTTTCATAACGTCCGGCGTAATCGGACGTTGGCATTTCTTGCACATTTTCAAACGTCCTGTCCAAGCGGACGTTGGCACTTCTTGCATGTTTTGAAACGTCCGGTTAAACAGGACTTTGGCACTGAAAGGGTTAAATGAAGTATATATAGTTTAAACATTCTTAGGTTAGGCCCAGACTGATAAATCAACACATGTATTTACATTTATTACCATAGCAACCAATTGAATAACATAACAGATAACAGCTGCTGGCTGTAATATTTCCCATTAATAGCTAATTTCAAACTTTGTATTTCTAACGTTTACGAGGTTAGCTTTTTATTAAAGTGTAGACCTGAGCCTTGCTGGTTCTTTTAACCTTTATTATAACTGCTGTTATAAAATATATGAAATAATTTGATTTGAACATTTAAAATTATTTACCATCTTAGCTTTGGGGTTATTATTAATCCTACACTTTTATTATAAAGAAAACATAACATATGTGTATAGAAGGTTCCAACGGGGTTGGTTTGCGGTGCACGCACCATTGAAACAGTATTTTTTTTAAATAGAGAAAGCAAAAGTTATTTGTCTAAGTTTGCCCTCTAGATAATCTAGACAAGTCTTCATATTTAGACACTCACCTATATACACACCTAGATATTTATGAAATTTTACACTTTGGAAAAATATTTTTATTATTTGTGTAATTCAATTTATTTTATTTATAGTCTCAGCCATCTCTGATATGTAAAAGTGATTAGACACTTGCAAATCGTCAGCATATAAATGACACTTAATAGTTCAGTGTATTATAAACATAATTTTTATAAATGCTAAATAATAAAGGACCAATTAATTTATGAGATGTAAAAGAGGATGTTTATATTGTGTTTATAAACCAATGATTGAACAATAAGACAAATGAGTAATAATGCAAAGTTAGCAAAGTATTAGGAGATGGGTAATGTGTTGTGACAACGCTGTCATAAAGGATTATCCATGCTCGGCTGTGTTCAGGTGTCTGTTACACAGAGTGTTATGTTACATCATTGACTCGGGACTTTGTCCATCCACTCACCAGTTGCCAACTTTTAGCAGTACAAATACGTGCAAAATTAACAGGACCAGTATCTCCTGTGGTAGGAATTCCACCAATTTTGTTTGTAAAGTAATAAAGTTTAACTTGTTTTCACATAATTAATTAGAATTCATTGGTATGCAAATTTTTGTAGCATAGAGAAAAAATATGGAATTAATGATAAAAGTTTAGTAAACTTATGAAATTCCTTAAAAGAAAACAACAACTAACTATTAAGGTGTAGAATAATTTAACAAATAAATAATTTGACCACGCAGCTGAACTGCTGACGTGAGTTCAGCAAATTTCCAAAATTAAGTGTATAGGCCTGTGTTTTAGGGTTTCAACCAACAATTTGGGAAATAGATCTATCCACGACGGTGCTGAATAGCTGCAAAATGGTTCGCACACCATTCCGCATATTGGGGAGTATCTTCAATACACAATGCATTGCTTGCTTCGCACGCCAACCCCAAGGTAGAATCCACCACATGGCTTTGAACTGGGTACTTCTATGGTATTTTACGTTTAGATCGATTTTGGGCTAACCAAGCGAGCTATAAGGTTGCGTAAAAAAACAAAATGTGCAGAATAACAACCTACATTTATATTTGTAGAAAAAACTCAAAAATAAATTCATACTCGTAGGAAAAATCTAAAAAAAATAGTTACTTCCGGTCAAAAAACGAGCTTCTGATTGTTGGATTTTTTTGGCTAGCTAACTCGTCCGAGCGACGTAGACAACCAACATGTGTACCAAATTTGAACCAAATCAGACTTTAAATGCGGCCGCTAGAGTGCAAACACATATATACATATGATTTTTAATGACACCCCAAAAACGTGTTCTGGGGACCATGATTGGTGCTCATTTGCTACTCCCGACTTTGGGTCTTACCATAAGGGCCACTGCAATAGCTCACTTTTCCTACAGAAATTCGCTAATAAACATAAGTGATAATAAGCTAAGTATTTGTTTGTTTAATTTTTTTTAAATATTTTTGGAAACAAAAAAACTATTAATAATTTAGTTTGACAAATAGTCTTATGAAGCATGTTCAATGTGTAGATATTTAAACAACTTTTGTTGGGAATTTATTATTATTTTTTTTTTTTTCATAGTTAACATCCAAGGCAAGATTTATTAACATTCATTTTATAACATCAAAATATAAGGAGATAAAAGCTTCCAAAAATCAATCAATTCATTAGCAGAGGCGGCTTAAGGCCCGTGCGCCAGCACAGGGTGCCGATGTTGGGGATGGGTGCCAAAAAAAATCTTAAAAAAGGAACCTACTGCGACATTCGTTTATCCAATTTGTACCTACAAATTAATTTGATTAATATTGAAATAAAGGTAGATTTCAATTGACCAGGAATTTTCATATTTTCTTGAAAATTCCCAGATGTACATTTTTAACAGAATTTTGTCACGAATCCAGTGTTGTTGCTCAAATTTTATTTGTGGTCGCGTTGATCAATATTTGTACGAAAGCTAAATTCAGGTCGTGAGTTTTTCGTAATGGGAATCTGAGATTTGGTGATCTTTAGAAGCTATCCTTGGATTGCGGTTGAAATATGTGTAGGGATTTTTGTGGATGAGTGTGCATATGATTGTGAATAGATAGGTGTATGACTTGAGGTTGGTTGATGGTTAAAATTTATATACCTGTCCGAAAACGGCGCCATTGTATCAGAAACTTTAGGCCAATTGACGTCATCATTCTTTTGCATTCTTCCCGCTAGGTGTCGTTTGTGTGCGTTCTGTGCGCACACCCTGTGAATTTTTAGTTGCAATGTGCGCACGTATTGTAAAAATTCACTCATAATATTTCCTGGAACAATTACAGACCTTTCGGCTGGATAGAAATCCATAAGTAATCAATATATAATTGGGGGAGGCCGGAGGGGTGCCAAGTGACTATTTTGCACGGTGATATCTTACTCGTGAGCAGACCCTTTTTATTAGGCTTAAATCTTTTACAAGTTATACAAATTCGTCCCTTTTTAAATATTTTTATTTTGCCTTAAATTCGCCTGTACAGAATATTTTTATTTTCTAACAAATGTGTTAAGAAAATTTATAGTTAATTTCATCTGTATTTGAGTAGTTTATTGTGATGTGTAAATATAAATCTGGAGTTTTAAACAAGAACAGAGTTATTTATTTTCTTCTCACAAATTCTAATATTACTTAATTTCATATATTTTTTTCCATTACAGGCATGTGGCACTGAGCACTGCTTCTATTTTAACACCTCTTCAATGGGAAATAGTCTGCTTAGGCTTGCACCGAGCCTGTTCCCTGTCATTGTTTTCACTTCATCAGCTGATGGCAGGCTTCCGACCAGGTTCTCACAACTTCTACGGCGATGGAGCTCATCTTAAAGTGGCTGCACGCAGAGACTCCA
Source organism: Philaenus spumarius (assembly GCA_018207615.1). Lineage (NCBI taxonomy): Eukaryota > Metazoa > Arthropoda > Insecta > Hemiptera > Aphrophoridae > Philaenus > Philaenus spumarius. The sequence continues at coordinate 103,379 of JAGFPH010002133.1, forward strand.
CAGTGCAGGAAAATCTGCGGCTGAAACAACTGGCACAACAAGTAAGGTTGAAAAGCGTTTTTATTGATAAACTAATTAACTCAACTCCTCCATTTTTCTTTGATTGCACTACAGCCGTTTCGGCTTTTGTCCGGCTTTGGTCATGTGCTTGGTACAGTAGGCTATTTTCTACTTCGTCAACATTTTGAAAATCACATTCACAATTGTTGTCGTACATATATACACAGTTACATTTAAAACACAAAGAGAAGTTTTGTATCAAACTATACATTTTAAGAGAATAGTCTTGTTAATTTCCGGACGTGCGCAGCCAGTGGTGGTAAAGGGTGGGCCATAAAAACCGACCTATTTTTGTATTGTAATTTCTCAGCTGTTATAACTGTTGGAGAGATCATTGTTGAGGCAAATAACTGTTTAGTTAATGCCATTTTTAGTTTACATGGATCATCAGTTTTTAGCGCTTCATCGTGCTTTCGTCAGTCATTTTTCAAAAGTAATGAATCTGTGATTTCTATACAATGTCGGTTTTGTGCTCACTTCAACGTCGGTCATCATGGTGCCAATCCAAATCGAAAAACTATTCTAAGGTGGGTTGATAATTTCCGGTACACGGCTTCTGCACTCAAAATCAAACCTAGTGGCAGACCTCGGACAGTTTGAATGCCGGAAAACATTGAAATGGTTCGCGCAAGTATGCTGCAGAGTCCTAAGCGCTCAGCCCGTAAACAATAACTTGCTTTGGCAATTTCATATACTTCTGTCAGCGGAATATTGCATTTGGATTTAAATTTCCATCCCTATAAAATAGTGATGACTCCGAAACTAAACGAGAGGGATTTCGATTCATGGCCTTGCCGTGTGCCATAGCTTGTGAATGAAGCGAATCTTCTTCAAGTTCTGGTCATGTCGGATGAAGCTCATTTTGAATTGTCGGAAAAAGTAAATAAACAGAATTTTCGATATTGGTCTGCCGAGAATCCAACAGAACTTTATGAACGATCACTTCATCCACAAAAATTTACTGTTTGGTGTGGAGTGGCGCGGTTTGGGATCATTGGCCCATATTTTGTTGAGAACGATATGGGAATGCCTGTCACTGTTAACTCAGAACGCTATGTGGCCATGCTCAGAAATTTTCTGATGCCAGAGTTACGCCAGTTAGGAATCGACACAAATTCTATTTGGTTCCAACAGGACGGTGCGACTTGTCACACATCAATGAGTCAATGCCAGTTTTACGTCAACTGTTTCCGGGACATTTGATTTCCAGGTTTGGTGATGTTCCGTGGTCTGCGCGATCCCCAGACCTGAACTCTTGTGACTGTTGGATCTGGGGCTATCTAAAGAGTAACCCTAGAATATTGGGGCTATCGTTTCTAAGCCATGGAATATTGCTGAACTAAAGCAATGCATAAGGAACAAGATCGCTGCAATTCCTCAGACAATGTTGCGGAAGGTTTCAGCGAGTATGCAGAAGAGGTGGGAGGCCTGTGTGGATGTGAAAGGACGACACTTGACGGACATTATTTATAATATAGAAGATAATATATTAATAAATATTACCTTGTTAAATTTGTCCGTCTTGTGACTTCTGAAGAATGATTAAGTAATCTTAATACGACGCGTTTCGGGAACGCATTCCCATTGTCAAGCACACATAAAACAATAAAAACACACTTTATAAAAAACACAAACACACAACACTTTTATAAAACGTTTAAAAACACATTTAAACATAAATGCCGAATAATAATTTATTCCTACGATGTACATCGTTGAGCGGCCACTGCTGTACGATGTATGAAAATAAAAAATTATGAAAATAAAACATTATTTATCATAAGTAGAAACGGCAAAATCATGCAGCTAAGGGGAAAACAAAGTTTTTCCGGACACTTATCCGATTGACTTGTTTTCTCATTTTTATGTGCTGAATCATATCCTAGAACATGGCAGAGTCATTACGAAATATCATGTATATACATAAATATCTCAGTAAAAGTATGCAAAACATCTCAATATGGTGGTTACGTTTGCTGTTATTATCTTAAATATTATCCTTCATCCGATTTTTTTATAGTTACACCACTCGATAAAAATTTAAAAGGAGTCCAAAAATGTGTCTTAACAGTTTTGGGTAAAATGTACGGTGTTTTTGTAGTTTAGGTTTGGAATTTTCAAACAGTCGCCATTTTGACACGAATGATTGGATATAATCGCATATTTTCCTTAAAATTGATTATGTTTAGGTATAACTTCTTTCAAACTGTTCTCTAGATATAAATTATTTTGTAAAAAACACATACCAGAGAGTTTAGGGACATCCTGTATACGTAGATGTTTATATTTTGGAAATAAACACTTAAATAAAAAATATTTTTGCCTTAGGTTTTCTTGCTGGAAGGTCAGCGGGGAGAAGACTGTGCAAGCATACAATCAGAGGTAGAAACTGATGAAAGAAGTTATATATTCCTGATATATCCACTTGATCTTGCACCATCGGCTAATCCAGAGCATTATGTTGTGCGAGTGCCTTTCAGAAACTTGTTGGTTGGTCTGTTGACTCACCAAATGCTTCTCCAGACTGTTGGTAGCTTGCTTATACAAGGAGCACCTCATGTTGTGCCCAGGTGAGACATACATCGTATGGTTTATTCATTAACTCACAGTTTAGAGTTTCCATTGCATTCCCCATAGTTGTATTGTTACTATACACTTAAGACTGTGTAATTGTCTTAGTTGTTATTTGTTTGTACTTGCTTCCATATGCTTAAATACTTAATATAAATTGTCATGTTGTTTACATTACATTAAATGCCAGATAGGCCTACTAGGCTTCAACTTGTGCAACTGCAGGGCCGTCCCTAGGCGTGTAGGCTCCGGGGCAAGCTTACATTGGGTTGAACTCATTCTATGGACTCGTTTTTATAAAAACTATATAGACTAGAGTAGTCATGAATGTTTGGTAAATAAGAATAGAAACGCTAACAAAATTTATGTTTTCATACAATTTCTTAATTATTGAGTAGGCCTAAATGCAAAAAAACTTAAAAAGATATATAATATTGTATCACATGAAAATTACATGTTCAAATAAAATTATATTTAAAATAGAGATTGAATAAAAGCATATGAAATTGGTATGATTTACTTTTGGCCTTTGCTAGTACTTTATTATACTTTAAATTTGGATTTTTTTTGTATTTATTTTCGCAAAATTGGTAATACTTTCATCCATGTTGAGTTGTTTTGTGATTTCTTTCTCGAAGGCAAGTGATAACAATCTTTCTTGAGCATTGATGAACGCAAGTAAGTTTTTATTAATTTCAATTTACTACCTCCCGAGGTCAATATATTATAACAATATATTATATTTTATCGGCAGCTCGTTGCCAGTCCTGACCCATTCCCCCCCCCCCCCCGGGAAGACCCTGCACAACTATATTGGAGGTTCCAACAGTAGCGTAATAGACGAGCACATTTAACAATTTTACCACTGTGCTGTCGGAAAATATATTATTGTATACTTTTTAAAGATTGAATGTGCAGATTCTACGGTCACTGTTTAACTGATTGAACCAAAAATTATATCAAGATGAATTTTGTGTATTATACATTTTTGTATTGAGAAATCTTATAGAATAATCACTACCTAGTACCAAAAATGCTTTGAAAATGTTGCATGGTCGGAATATGCTTAAAAATTATATTTATAACCTGGCAGGACGGACTCTGAGTGTTTAGACGTCCCTCCACCAATGCATGCGCACATTCCAGCAGGAGCGCAATATCCTAATAACTCACCACTAGCCAAGCCACAAAAAACGTTGTAACATTGCTATTTGATTGTTTTTCTGTTTTTATTTGTAATTTTTTTAGATACCTATAAAATTACCAGCAAAACAAGTTAAAACAAGGCATAGGCCTAATTACAATGATTTTATGCATATGAAATAAAACTCAGTGGTTCTAAGTTCAAAAAATATTTTGCAAAGTATTTGAGTTTTAAAAACATGTATACTTGCTGTGTCTAATCAAAAAATGTCCAGGTTAACTTATTTGGTTAACATGTGTTGTGCGGTTAGATATTTTTATGCTTAAAACACTAGTAGTAAATAGGTTGTCATCAAAAAAGTTAAAATTTACACATAAACATAAATAATTCAACATAAGTCATAAACGAAGATTAGTATATACGCATGACTAAAATAAATATTTAAACGTTTAACCTAATCTATATATATATATATATAATCCAAATACCACTCACTGACTCATCACAAAATCTCAAAAACCACCAAACTGATTCGAATGAAATTTGGTACGTAGCTTCCTCTAGGGCCCTAGGTGCTCGCTAAGAAATGGGTTTTCAAAAAATCTGAAATTTTAGGGGGGTTTGGGGGTTCAAAGTTACTAAAAATCCCCATAAGAAATACAAAGTGTAATAAATTTATTGATATATTTTTTTTGTTAATATACGTTTAACTTTGATTTGTCCATCCGTGCAAAGCCGGATCGGGCAGCTAGTTATATATATGTTTTACAAACTAACTTGTGGCCTACCCAATCCTAGAGGGTGTTGTCTTATTCATTAGGTTATTTTAAATAGGTAATTACAGGCAAATAAAGAATAGCTCGGGCGTGATTGATTTTCCCGCTGTTTTTTTCGTTGAACTTCGGCAAAAATGAACAAGGCCCGAAAACGAGACGCAACTAAATTAAGCCGTTTAGACTTTGTATAATATTGAGTAGTGTTTTAATTTTGCATACACGATTTCAATAGCAAACTCGTTTTACATTATATCTATGTCGTGTTTGGACTTATTTTTCTGTCACGATTTCAAAAATACCTACCTCGACAACACCAAGTTATATATGTTAAATGTTGCAAAAACAGTGGAATATTCAGTCAGCCATTAAATAGGGTAGGATCCCAGGCAAAGCGTGAAAGTGTGTGTAGTAGTAAGGGTGACAGAGTCCATAGAGCATCTGCCAGACCATATAAGTATAACCCATATCTTTCCTTCTCATTTTTTGTTCTTGTCAGTAGCATGGATTTATATTTGGAATTACATTTCCTATGATGTCACATCAACCAACATTATGCAGACAATTACAAATAAATGTGACATTTACCATATTACTTATTATTGCCTTCCTTTACTTCATACATTGAATTTGTTTGTTTAGTTTGGCAAACGTTCTGCTCCAATCACCGGCGGTTACTCC
>JAGFPH010002133.1:109007-139120 GCA_018207615.1 Philaenus spumarius
TTTTAGTCCCAAAAGCCTCTAATCCCAAAGTTTCAGCAAAATCCTTCCGCTGGATCTCGAGATTGCTCGTACAAACACACAAACAAACCAACAAACAAACAGACATTGCTCGTATTAGAGTATAGGATTATAATAAATCTTCTGCTGCTTTTAGTAAACCACTAAACAGTGCTTAAAACAAATATAATATAAGCTGCTCTGTCCTGACTGAACGACTGACAGAATCAACGTGAAGCAAAAACTACTTAAGATACAAATACAATAATTATTTTAAAGGTATATTCTTATGGGGTCATGGATGAGCACTAAGAAAGGATTCTGCAAAATTTGCATTTGAAAGCATACAAACTCTGTGGTTCACTCCCAACCCTATAAAACAGCTGTTCAGATCAAGAGCTTAGCAACACATGATTGTTTATATTCATTACCGTAGCAACTAACTTAGCAAATTTAGAATCAGTTATTATTCTTCACAACCAACAATATTTTTAGGTTAGGCGATGATAACCTAGGTTTTTCGCCTTTAAAAACCAAAAAAATAAAATATTTTTAGGTTAGATTAACAAACTGCATTCACTAACAAAAATCAACAAAAAATGTTTCATGTATTATAATTCAATTCAATCATCTGTTGTTACATATTATTATAAATAAAACAGCTAATTTGGATCAAATCTTAATTTTAGGTTAGGCCTACAATGAACCAAAACATGTGTATTTGCAACCTATTTAGCTAATTTAGAATCAGTTAATTATTCTTCACAACTAACAGTTTCTTTTTAGATTAAATAAAAGCAAACACAAACAAAAATCTACGAAAAAATGCTTACTTTATTATAATTCAATTCAAACATCTGTTGTTACATAAGTATTATAATTAATACAGCTGATTTGGATTAAAATATAACATAATTTTAAGTTAGGCTACAATGAAGCTAAACACTTTTATTTGTCAAATTTATAATGAGATAAATTCTTTAAAAGTAACAGTTTTTTTTTAGATTAGGTTAAAGGAAACAAAAGGCTTACTGTAAATATAAATCAAACATCTGGTGTTACATATTATATTGTTTCCTTTAGTTGGTAATATCAAAATTTGTCTACCTTTGTTATTCGAAATTACAAGACTTTTACTAATTCGTCATCTATTTTTGTATGAATTTACAACTCTATCTTAATAGATTTAATTTAAATTGGCCTACTTTTATCTTAATAACAATTATTACTCAGCTGGGAAGATACTGTGTACACTTAGGTTGTAGAGTTTTCTGGCTGCAGCTGTACCTTTGTAATTAACAAAGCTTCATTAAATTGACACATTAGGCAGCACAGTAGGAGGCAACCACAAACAGCTTCCTCTGAATACAGTACTTGTAATTCATTTTGCTTTATTAACCACTCATTTGTTTCAAAGCTTATTCATTAGGTCGAAATGGTACCATCAAAATCATAATCTTACTACTAGTGCTCTATTAATGTTTAGAAAGACTTAAATTTAAAGGCAACACATTTAATAATTTCATAGTTATGTTATTCTAGTAGTTTAACAAACTCGGTTTTTCAAATTCGAATTGTATTTTATGCTTAATTTTAATGGGTTTTATTTATAAAGTACATTAGGATTGGGTATAATAATACAAATTTTGATAAAAGAAAGTTTAGAAGGATTTACAACTTAATAAACTTATTTCAAAAATCGAAATTGTTTTGATTTGGTAACAAATGATGATTTTATAATGGAACATTATGTTTCATTCTTGGGCTCTTCTCAAACCTCAACCATTCAATAATTATAGCTGACTAGTAGACCCAGTGCTTTGCTATTGCTTGATTTAATTTTAAGTGTAGTTATAACATTGCATCCGTTTGATTTAAGTAATAGAATTGCAAATTTTTTTTTATATCAATTTAGAATAATGCTAAATAATTTTTGCTTTATAGTTTGTAGGAAATTCATGCAATTTATTTTTAATGTATATGGGTAGCTTCCCCATTTAAATATATTTGTTTGTAGTGAACATATTCTCTAAAAAATTCTAGTACTAATATGTGTAGGCCTAAAAAGTAATTTTAAGTCTAGGTCTGACCTAAAATTATTGTACGTATGTTGCCGTTAAGACAGGTAAAATAAATTAAACATACACACAATAATTTTAGGTTAGGCCTAGAAATACATACACACGATAATTTTAGGTTAGGCCTAAACTGATGAACGAACATTTTATGTTTATTGAATGTACAATGAATGGACATTTAACTGTGTTTACCATCTTAGCTTTGATGTTATAATTAATTCTACACCTTTATTATAATAACATTAAACGTATGGAAACAGTAAATATTTGTATAAAAAACAATCTAACAATAAATGGCAATTGAAAGATTAAAATGATGTGTGTATGTTGCCGTTAAGGCTGGTAAAAGAATTGAAGAAAATGCGTGATGAACTTCGTTCCTGACGAGGGTCCCACGACCCCACACATTTACTTTTTTGTTTCTGGAATTTTTTAGGTAGTTAATATTTTTAAAAGTTTGTATTTGTAAACTAATTGTTTGCATCAACCCTAATAGTTGTCGGACTTCATCTGAATAGGCCTTGACGAAATAACCATCACCTTAAAACATTCTAGCTTATGCAATCCTGAAATTTTCTTCCTAAACTTGAAGTTGCCATCTAAGCTGGTTAAATAATTATTTTTCAACTACCCTTAACATACATATAATTTTATCTTTTTATAATATTCTAACAATTTATTTTTTTTAAAATTGTATATCTATTTTTTTATAAGGAAATATATTTTTGAAACGTGACATACCGTACTAATTCAAACTAAATAGTAAATCGATTCTTAGAAGTACATACTATGATTTTTGTGTCATCTTTAATTGTTGCACTAATTTTCCAAAAGTCTGATTGGTAAGTTGGCAATTTCTTATTAGTGTTTATGGAATTTGTAAATTGGTTCCTCAATAAATATGTAGTAGTCCTACATAAAAAAAAATGTAAACTCACATTTAACTTGTGTTATGGAATAGTCTAGTAAAAAGTCAACTCACATTTAACTTGTGTTATGGAATAGTCTAGTAAAAAGTCAAAATTTGTGTGGTAAAATATTAAAACATATTCAATTGTACAGCTCAACATTATTTATTTGAACGAGTGTGTTCTTTTCTTGAAGCCTAAGCTTGTTTTGACACTGAACTCTTACTGTTTGAACAGGACAGCGAAGCACACGTCGCAGTCTGGGCGGAGATGCTCGTGTCCGTATTTGATCTTCTGTTGCAACTCGACGACTTACGATTTCGAACACTACTTCCGGTACTATTCAACGGCGTACGTTCTCTCACAAAGCACGCAACACATTCTACACTTAAAAATGCGATCTCAGAGTTCTTCCACAGAGTAGCCATGATGTACGGGTTCAGTACGGAGTAATTTAGAATTAACTTAGTCGAGCTAGAGGCTAGGTAGAATGCGGAAGTTTGCCTTAACTGCTGTAGATGAAAATAAGCCGCGACAAAAACAAATTAACTAGGTCGTACGACGTAGTCATTTTAAAACTTCGTGTAGTAATAGTTTGACGGTTTTTATAATAGAGTATATTTTCCGATAAACCATCTTACTCATGGTTTATTTTGCAATAGTTTCTCTTCAGGAACTTTGGTGTATAACTTCAGATGAATCTAGACAGAAATTTGAGCTTCTGTAATTTAATTTAGTTTATTTAAAGATTTAAAAAAAAATATTTATGCCTGATTATTTACTAATGGTTTGTAGAATGAAGTTGAATGAAAAAAAGCTAATTTAAGACCAGTAATTTTTAATATCTTAACGTATTAATATTGAGTTAAGTCATGTACTGCATTAAAATATAAACGTATGGTCAATCTAAATTAAAAGAGATCTTATTCCTAGTCGGACCTACCCAAACAGTATTATATTCAGGTCCAACAGAGATACAAAGCTTTCAATGTTTGCAAATGATATGTCAAATTTATAAAAAAATAATGAGCGACAATAGCTCACTCGGCAATGCAACAACCTGATATGCCTCGGTTTGACAATTCAAATCCAACCATTAGTTGGCTTTTCCTTGAATTGTTCCACTCCCTGTTCCTTAGTCTAACTGACATGAAGTGAAAATGTAAAAAGAAAATAATTTATAGGAAGATTTAATATTTTTTTTACTACAGTAATTTTGAATTGGATGGTATTAATATGTTTTGTTTGATATCCATCCGCCATTTGGCAATTTTTACATTTGCACAAAACAAAACATTTTTATTGATAGTAAATACTATTACTTCTATGGTGCTTAAATAGTTTAGTTGTTTTACTTAGATTATATTTCAACTAGTCAACTATACTAATCTTACGCAGGAATGTTCAGGGCAAGTTAAATTATTTATATTCTCTAGTCACAATGTACCAAAATGAAAAAATGTTCATGATCTGAAAATATTATTTCTAAATGTTGTTATTTTGTATTGCTTAATTGTTTGTTTTGTAATCCTTCCTATGCTGTGTCTTTGTCTAAAATGAAGTATTTTTAAGTTACTCCCCCTCTACCTCACCCCTTTCCGTTCAACTTGGCACATTTTCATACAAATGAAAAAAAAAATATAAATGACCCCTTCACATCCCTCACGTCTTGAAGGCTCGGCAGTCCCAGCCACCATCTTGAATTTCAACTCCTATAAAAGCAATGTTAAACAAGATTACTAGAGTAAAAATGATCAGAAAATTTTTCTGAATATGTAATTTTAAAGGTTAGGTCGGTCCGAATGTGGATATCATTAAATTTTTTTTAACTAAATTTGTTCTTTGACTTAACTGAAAATCAAAGTTTGTGATTTGTTTTCTTATTCAATAATACAAATATCAAAAATGTAAAAAGCTTACCACATTCAAAGTTTTATTGCCTTTCAAATAAAAGTAATTTTAATAAATTTTGATAATTTATGGTGGAAAAATCTGCTTTATTGTGGAAGCATGTACACGCCGAATTTGTGTTCGTACTCGAGTGTTCAACCTGTGTTCTGGTGGTTTTCACATCAACTTGTTGTTCGCAGAGGAGTACTAGAATAATAATACATCCGTTAATTTTGAATGAATGAGAGGAAGCTGTGTTTAATAACACATACTCACGTACATTGTCACGAATGCGCATTTCAGTACGTTTACTGTCAAGGTTACGTCTGTAACCCTCTAGTTTCCACCTTTATGAAGCTGGCCTATATTTGCTAGCGGAAGAATAAAATGCACACAAACTCAATGCTAGTAGTGCAGCTCTGCCATATTGAGAGTTGTGGTCAATTCAGAAATGTTTTTTCACTCCTGCTGAGCCTTAACCCCTACACCTAGTCGTCTCCTGTACACACATAAATAAATCAAACTCATAATTACAATACAATATCTTTTTTTTAATCTTTTTTTTAAAAACATCAACTACATTCTTTGAAAATTTGGATTATCTTGTGTGAGTTCCATGACACAACACTATACTTTATCACATTTTACATCTCAAGCAAATGATACATTTCGCTTGTTGTTCACAGAAGAAAATTTGTTGACACACCACGCAAAAAAACACTTTGCCTACAAAAAAAATAATCGTACTTGTTTGTAAGAAAATATTTATGTTAGTTTTATGTCTAATATTTTATCTGTGGCGTTGTGTTGCATATTTATCTGTGGAGTTATGTCGCATATTTATCTGTGGAGTTATGTTGCATATTTATCCGTGGAGTTACGTCGCATATTTATCTGTGGAGTTATGTTGCATATATCCGTGCAACGCTTGGAAGGGTTTATTTGAATCAAATATTTGATCTTCGTAATATTTTATACAGTTATTTTTCTTATTTCTTATAAACTATTTAGATTTAAAAGTATTTCTTTGTTACTGTTTTTGATACAGTAAGTTGTAATAGTGATAACTTAACATTTAATTTTAATGTATATTTTTAAAATAGGATTTCTCTGTGAATTCCTATTTAAAAAAAATAGTTTGTAAATAAAGTTATAGGCTATTAATATTCTCACCCTCTTTTTAAGTTGATTACACTTGGAACATTTTGATTGCCCCTTTTCTTTATAGTTAACCAATTGTGATAGATAATGTCGTATTGCATTGTGTAAAATAATAATTGGTGTGTATTTGTAATTTTGTATGGAGCTAAGGACTTGTGGTATTTGTTATTTGCTTTATTTGCATTTTTAGTAAACAAGAGTAGATATTTATTTACATTATACTTTAATGCGTTAAAAGATCATTTATAAAGTCGATATCTTTTATAGTAATATTTTCATTCCGTCAGGTAAAATAAATAACATTAGAATTAAGAGAGTTATATTTTCAGATAATATGAATTCTTAAGCATGGCTGACAATATTGAAAACCAGTATTATAAATGTTGTAGTAGTTATCCGAGTGTAAAATAAAAATGTAGAATAGTCTAAGAATACTATACCCTGTAAATTGTATGCTTCAAAATGTTTCCATTCGTAAATAAAATAATGTATTAAGAATAAAAGATAATTTGATGTAATCGTTAAAAATAAATTACTTGTATTGAATAAAAAATATTGTTCAAGCCAGTCCAGATGAAGGGACAATTGCACAATAGTCCAGGATTGGTTTTTTCGGATATTTAAAAAAAAATTATATGCAGATTTCAAAATCTTTTTTGCATTATATTTTTTGATATGCTGTTGGTAAAACAATAATACTTTATTAATAATGTTTCAATAGTCTGCTTATCTTTTTTTTATCTATCAGTTTGACTGGTTCAACATTCATCTGAGCAAAGATTAGGCAATAATTAGTTTGCAAGGCCAATTAAATTGGACTGTTTCTGTTACTCTGAGTTAAATAGTTTGACAGTTACACCATTTAATAGAAAACCAAATGGGCTACAAAAATTTGCTCTGACGTTCTTTATAAAAATTTACGGTTTTTGAGTTTTTTCATTTAAAATTTATAATGGCCGCCATTTTTAAACGATTTTTTTTCAAAGTAGGTCTATCGCCAGGAAAGATGAGCTATTCTAGTGACTCTTATGGGGAGACCTAAGGTCGGGAGTGGTCAATGAGCACTGATCATGGTCCCCAGAACACGATTTTGGGTGTCATTTACTATTTTATACGTATAGATGTGTTCGCAATCTAACGGCCGCATTTTAAGTCCGATTTGGTCTAAATCTGGTAAACACGTTGCTTTTCTAAGTCCCTTGGACTAGTTCACTAGCCAACAACCGGAATCACGTTTTTTGAACGGAAATAACAATTTCTCGAGATCTTTCGTATTAAAATGAATTTTTTTTTAAGTTTCATCTAAATAAATATAGGAGATTATTCTGCACATTTAGTTTCTTTTTTTTTACTTGACCTTATAGACACCGTCTGGTTTTTCCAACCATAATCAAAATGTAAAATGCCATAAAAGTACCCGGTTAAAATTTACATAACTGGATACGTACATCTGATCGAATACTGGGGTTTGAGCTTGACCGCTGCGAGCGAAACTAAGCAGTCCATAATCCGAAGCCGCAAGGTTGAGTTATAAACAAATTCTACTTATATATTATTTCATACACGCAGACAGCTATTCAGCGCCTTCGGGAAAAGACCAATATCCCAAATAATTGGTTAAACCCCTACAACGCATAAATTTAATTTTAAATTCGCTGTGTGATCAAATTGTAATTTTCTTTAAACTTGGACTGCGTGAAAATGTTTTAAGTATTTACAGTAAGTAAACATTGTTTTACATTTAATGTCACTTTAATAAAATTTACATCCTGGGTTTCATGAAGCCATAAACAAGTTCAGGCCTACACAACAGTTTCTTGAATTACAGCAGTTACCGTTTATTAAATTACAATAGAAATTAGTTTAGTAAAACAGTTTCGGTAGTCTATATATGGTAAACTCTTGGCTAAAGGATAATATGTGTTCTTCGTGTCTTTCTGTATTCGACTTTAGCCCAAGCCTTGATGTTGCCTCATTGTATTTAAATTAACTGCCTAAGCTTACAGATATATATCAAGTAATTGTATTTTTGTGAATGTATAAAAGTGAACAACTATGCAAATAATATAAAATGAAACTGTAGAGTAGAAATAAATCTAATTAAGTAATTAACACGTGTTTTGTTCTTTTGCCCAGATTAAAACGAGCCTATTAGAATAAGTGTTTTATTTAGTCGTGTGACTATCGTAACCGTTACTCCCATTACAGTTACATAAAAATGTTGATTACAAGTATTCACAATACTTTTCAGAGGATAGACAAAAACACCTCAGTAAATGTGACTGCATCATTGGTCAAGCAGTATACTGTGCTTTGGATGTTGTCAAGGTATATAACATTTTGTAAACATAGAAACTAATTTCACAGACAATTTAGATCAAAAACACAAACAAAGTTGCATACAAAAACAATTAAATCAACTATATACTAAAGAAATATTTACAATGAAAATCTTTACAAATTAAATACTTTAAAGAAAGAAAGAAAACGGTTGTGGGACTTCCGACAGAAGTTAAAAACTGCCAGGAATATAAATCGTTGGTTATTATATTGTTTTATTTAGAAATTTGATCGTTGTTTTTATCTTGTCCCTTTTTACTTTCTCCACCCTATACAGTACGTAGTATATTGAGAAAGTATTGTTTTCGTAAAAATGTTCGAATTTGAATTTTCAGTTGAATTATCTGTTTTGGTGCTCCCAGAACCCCAAAAAATGGTTTAGTGCAATTATCTGTGTTGGTGCTCCCTGAACCCAAAAATATTTTTGGTGGAATTTTTTGTTTTGGTGCTCCCTGAACACAAAAAAGTGTTTTTAGAGTGGTGTCTGTCTGTCAGTATGTATACACGACCAGAGAGGACACTATTGGTCCGATTTTCATGAAATTTGGTATGTAGGTACTAAACCCTAATATCTCCAGGCGTTTTTTTCATTTTTTGGAATTTTTAAGGGTAATTTACCCCTAAAAACCCATAAAAAACGACAAAAATGCAAATTTCTCAAAAACGGCTCTAACGATTTTGATCAAATTTTCAGTATTTATAGTGCTTAAGATGCCAAACAAAATGACACCACCCGCTTTTATCAAAACTTTGGCGTTTTATAATTATGGGGAAATGTTTAAAAATAAACAAGTTATGTTGTCAATCTAGCATCGTGGCGGCGGCCACACTTGGTAGCACCATGGTAGCGATAACGGCCAGTAATTCAAAGGTCGCGTGATCGAATCCCGCCTTGGACAATAATTTTTTTATACGATTGACGTAGGTAAAATATTATTTTTTGTTTTGTTCTAAAAAGTAATAAATAAAATGATTGAAAACAATATTATTTTGACTACAGTAAGTTGGGAGAAAGTTTGTGTCAGTTAACTGATACCGTTTATTAAATTGAAATCTAACAAATAACATACACATGATTGTCTGCAGTAAATAATAATAAAAACCTAATTTTAAATTAGGCCTATACGGAACCAAACACACCTTTCTTTAATTAAGGGTCTGCTCCAGTAAACGACAAATCCACCAGAACGCAAACGCCTCTCACTATATCCCTGTCTAAACAGTGCAATTTCTTGCACTGACATTGCCTCATTTCAAACCATTTTATAAGTCTATCTTTTGTAATTGAGTGTTGAAAAAAAAACTGAATATTCTTTATAAAATTTCGGATCCTTCTTGCAAATTATTTTTCGTTATTAATTTCTTATTGTGTTAGGAAAAAAATTCAAACTTTGTACTTACAAAATGTCAAAATCAAAAGCATTTAAAAAAAATGTAAATTGCAAGACTAATGCGTATTGTGACTGTGCTTAAAATGAGACCTTGCAAACAATTTTATGATAAAAAAGAAAGGAAATAAATGGTTTGAAATTTAACATTGCTCTTATGGGATAAAAATCCAAGATGGCTGCCACTACAGCAGACCCTTAATGCATTTACATTCATTACCATAGCAACCAAGTTAGGAAATTTAGAGGTATCACCAAGAACACACTATTTTAACACAGCTTACAAAAGTAAGAATTTGCAATTATACAGTTAAATTCTTTGATTTATTCTCTACACTTTGTTGTAGTACTGTAATATTTCATTTTTTGGCAAAGCATAAATTCCTAAATTAATATTCAAACTAGGCCTAGTTTTGTTAGCAGTCTTGTAGTAGGAACATAAAAACTGGTGTTTTCAAAAAAAGAAATTTGAAATTTATATATTTATACACATCTATTTGTACGAAATTACAAAACATTTGTACATTTTGAAAAAAATATATACTACTTTTTATGTAGGCCTAAAGTTGAACTTTTTCCTTTCGTTACTGAACAATTTTTTTGTTTCTTGAGCTAATAGGCTAACTTTGTAAAGTTTACATCAATCAATTTTTTACTGGCACATCTGCATTCTTGGAACCTTTCTCTACGAAAAAGCTACTATGGTAGGCCTACACTTTTGGATTGGAGTAAGTATAACTAACTGTTACTATATTTGGCGAATTTTTGAACAAATGCTTGCATCTCGCACCGAATTGGCTTGGCATTGCGGAAAGTAACCCGCCTTACGATAACGGGTAACTCAACAGTTTTGTAGGTAGCGTTAAGAAGTGCTATGTCAAAAGCTACATAATATATTAGTATTCCTTTTATTTACAGTGCCAGGAGACCGAGCTAAAGCTCGATTATAAGCAGGACCTAGTTCGCTCACGTCAATAACTATTATTGCAAATTTCCGTGAACATCGTTTAGGTTAGGGCCTATAACATTAAACAACTAAATAAAGGGTATGTTTATTTAGCAGAAGTATTCGTTGCCATGGTAACTATAAATAGATACAACATTAGGCTTACCTCTAATAAAATACAGTTTAAAAGAAAACAGATGATTATTGTAATGGCATTGAAAACATTTGCATCAACTGTGCTTCGTTTAAAAGAAAACAGATGATTATTGTAATGACATTGAAAACATTTGCATCAGCTGTGCTTTGTATTGTTTAAAATGGACAAATTTCACTTTTTAATTTAATAAAAAGACGTAGAAAACGAATTTTCCCAGACTGGGACCATTTCCAATCGATTTCTCGTGGCCAAAAGCCCCATATAAAATCAAAAATCCTTAGACGGAGATTCCAGATCCATGTAGCAGACAGACAATAATTATCTCTCGCTTTAGAAGATAAGATTCAAAATACAAACATGACCAGTATCACACTCTACAGCCTATGTACAGAACTACTAATATATTGGATATCTACTTAGCCACAGCCAAATCTATTACAGTACCGGTACTTATATCTTGAATTAAGCTTATGGAATCAAATTAAATGTTATGCAATGCCATCCCTTCAACAAATCATCTGTTTCAGTTACTGTAGTGCTTGTACCCGGTGTAGGTGTTCGAGGTTATGTTAGTTGAGTGTTTTTTTTTTGTAACTAAATTAGTACCGTATTATAATTTTTTTATTGTACGAAGTTTTGTGTTTTAATCGCAAACGATTATTTTAAAGAACTATCGTCAAATTGTACGTAAGTTGACCTTATTTGTTTTTATTTAAGCAGCTTAGTAGCTAAAACTAATTTGGATTATGATTTTGTCTTATTCGATTGTACGATATGCGTTACAATTATTATTGTTAAAAGCTACTTCAGACATAACCCGTATTAAATTAAACATAAGGTAGGCTACTTATAAATTTACTCCTCTTCGACTTTTCAAAATAAACCTAAAGTAGGTAGGTTTACGAGTGTAGGCTATACGTTTAACCATTGTAACAATGAATACTTAAATGTTTAAGTATTCATTGATTGTAGTCTGCGACAGAATATTTATATTTCAATTACGGATTCCTTCCAATAGCTGATTTAATCATACCGTGGGTGTGTGATTTATTAAAGTGGTTTACAAATTAGTTGATAGGCGTAAGTTTACTATATGCCTTCCAGCTGATATCACATTTTAGTATCCATGTTTATCATTTAGAGTCTACCGAACAATGAAAATATAGGGTTTGGTGTTTTGTTACATGTAGGATGTAGGATCCCACTGGCGGATCCAGGGGGGGGGCTGCAGCCCCCCCTGGGTTATTATATTTTTGTTAAACCGTCTAAGTGGCAGACTACTCATTTGAGTAGTGTCAGACAACACAACTTGTATCGAATATTTCACCCACTAAATATTATCAAATCTCAATAAAACAAAAACCATTGGAAAGAAAATAGTTTAAACTTCAATTTTTGTATTTACAAATTTCTTCTAAAAGGTATATTTACATATGTAATCATCGTTGTAAAATTGTAGTTGCCTAAATCAATATTGATGCCGTGCTAGAAAGCGTAAGGAAATGACTCAAACTCGTCACTTTTTAAATGCATATAATCGTTAGACAGACTTGTTTTGATAAGAAGATAAGGACACCACAGGATTTGTCAAGATTTTAACTTTCTACCACTATCTTCTAATCATTCGTCACTCTTATAGTTTCTTAGATATGAATTTGTCTGTAAACCCTTGCAATTGGACAGTTTTCAAAAAATGAGAAAGCACATTTTGCAATTGATGTATCTATTACAAAACTATATGCAGTATTCGTAAAATAATTTTTATATCGATTTGAAGTGCAAGTTCTATATTTTCGTTTAAGGGTCGGCTCTAGCTGTCGGCCATGTTGGTTGACACTCCATAAGACCAATGTTAAATTAAAATCCATATTTTTCCTTTATTTTTGATCGGATAATTATGAACGATATGTCATTTTAAAGCTATGGCCAATACGCATGCAAATGGCTTTTCCAAAATTAAGAAAAACGTTTTGTTTAATATTTATTAACAATTTAAAAAATTAATTTTTAATAATTTTTTATGTTGTCACTATTAGTTATAGCGAAAAAGTACCAAGCCATTTGCATAAAGAATTTCGTCCCCAAGAGTTTGGTATTTTTTTGAAAACGCTATTTGAACAATTGCGGGTTTTAAATGGATTTAGGCTGAGCAATGTCCGTGTAACCTACCGCCGCTATAGGGTGACTTTAAATATTTTTTTACGATGTAACTATTAATTATAGCGAAAAATTATCAAGCCATTCGGATGAAGAATTTTGTCCCCAAGAGTTTGGTATTTTTTTGAAAACGCTATTTGAACAATTTCGGGTTTTAAATGGATTTAGGATGAGCAATGTCCGCGTAACCTACCGCCGCTACGCTGGAGTCGCAGGTTGCTTTCCGTTTTACTAGAGCCGACCCTTAATTGACCGAGCGAAGCGAGGTCTCCGTTTTAACTCGACCTTTCGGCATTTCGTCTGTGTGTCTGTCTCACGATTACGGCCAAACGCCTTGACCGATTTTGATGATTTTTGCATGAATGTTCCTTATTCCTAGGCCGAGCCATGTATATATACGGTTGTTTCTATTTTTCATTTTGAACCAATTAAATTAAATAAAAATGGTGGCCGGACCGGTTTCTCTCAGTGTAAGCTTTTTTCCAAAGCCAGTTTGTGGCTTAACCGTAAGTCGAATTTAAAAACTAACAACATTTTGCTAGTAGCAAATTTGATTTTCAACAAAATTTTATTCTTGATTTTTTTCCGTATCTCTAACGGCAAGCTCACAAAATGGCCGTAAACCTCAAATTTGTTAAAAATCGTCCTTTATATTTCAACCATGTTTTTATACGTTTATTCTAAACCAATTCAAAAGTGTTCCATAGCTTTTTTGTAGATAAAGGTTTAAAGAATTCATATATATGCCTGTAAAAAAATTATTGAAGTTAAATTAACAAAGTTATTAGCTCAAGGAACAAGCATGTTCAGTAACGAAAGGAAAAAGTTCAAATTTAGGCCTACATAAAAAGTAGTAAAAATTATTGTAATTTTTTTTCATAAACGTAAAAACGTTTCGTAATTTAGTTATAAAAAGAATTGTATAAAAATATGTATCAATTTCAGATTTCTTATTTTTAAAACACCAGTTTTTATGTTCCTACTGCAAGACTGCTAACAAAACTAAGCCTGTTTTGAATAGTAATTTAGGAATAGGCTACATATTTTGCCCAAAAATTACATTTAATAATACGAAAGTGTAGAGGATAAGAAAGCGTAGAGAATAAATCAAAGAATTAAACTGTATACTTGTAAATTATCATTGTAAATTTCATAAAAGTATATGTCTTAGCTTTACTTAAATTACAAAATGACATAAAACAAATGAAACCCCTCGGCGATAAAGGATATACAAAAATTAACCGTTGGACACCGTGGGAAGTGTTGGTACATGGGTTGAGATCACTATGACGACGTTTTAACATCGTTTGTTTTCATTATTTTTCTAATATTGGAATATGATAATATGGAAGTTATGGAATTGTAAATACATTGTTAAGTTTTAGTTATCTAAGTATGTAAATATTTAATTCTATCTTGTCCTTCTAACACGATATTTTTAGCTATTTTACGCATTATTAACCTATATAAAACACAATGCCTCTAAAAGAAAATCTTTAGCATTTAAAGCTCAAGAAAAGAAAAAAAACGAGAACTAGAAATCCCGGAATCGCGGGAATTGCAAAATAATGTTTCACTGGCTAAACCTTGTTCTTACTGGCACACTATTTTTAACCTGAGCTTAAAACCACATTTTGTTATTTCAACGAGCGAGGTCTACTGTTCACAGAACTACAAGTATAAGGAAAACCTGGTTTAGTGTTCCGAACTATTCGGGTATCTGGTATTTCTGTGAAATAATGTACATTTTCAACGCCCTAGGCGCGTTAGCCGTTACCTTTTCCTGTTTGGCTGGAACTATAAAGGGTACTATACGTTTGTGAGAATTTTGATTAGTTGTTGTAATTTAGTGAAACTAGGGGAGACCCCTGCGTACTCCGCACGCCAACCCCCCACTCCCCAACTCCCTGTTGAACCTTAGCTAACCTGTGCGAAGTTTTTGAAATTAATGTAGGCCTAGTTGCTTAATTTAATAAGAGATTGATTTATTAAATTTACTAAAAATACAATTTCATCATTGATTGATTTATTAAATTTATTTAAATTGTTTTATTAAATTTACTAAAAAGACAATTTCATCATCACTAATTATCCGTTCACCTCCATAACTATTGAACTATAAACAGAAAAACATAATTAAGCAACAGCAAAATTAAACATAACCTACTTCAATAAAGTAAATTTACAACATAAACTAACCATGTCATGATAATAAAACATTTGCTGTTATAATCAGCTGATCTGTGCTATTATATATTTTTATGTCCAATAGAACTCCAGATGATAATAAAACATGTGCTGTTATAATCAGTTGATCAGTAAATACAATGTTATTGAATAGAAAATATTTTAAATTACATTTTAAAAATATTAAATGATGGAATAGTAAAATTTTAAGTAAAATGGGCAAATATAGAGTTAATTACCTTTCATTTAACACAAACTGCATGTCAATCGGTCCAATAGAACTCGAGATCTCACTTGGAATAGGCCTAAAAAATTTTCCCATGTTAAATTGCCATAAGAGATTTTAATTTCCGTTTTTAGAAAATTTAGTGCTGTAATTACTAAAATCCAAGTAAAATGGGCACATATAGAGCTAATTACCTTTCATTTAACACAAACCGCATGTCAATCGGACCAATAGAACTCGAGATCTCACTTGGAATAGGCTTAAACAATTTTCCCATGTTAAATTGCCATAAGATATTTTAATTTCCGTTTTTTGAAAATTTAGTGATGTAATTACTAAAATCCAAGTAAAATGGGCAAATATAGAGCTAATTCCCTTTCATTTAACACAAATCGCATGTCAATCGGCCCAATAGAACTCGAGATCTCACTCGGATTACAAAAAACCTTTTCAAATTAATATATAGATAAGTTTTTAGAATAAATCTATTTAAAATTTTCAAGTATACAGTTAAATAAATTCTATGGTTTATTCTCTACAATTTGTTATAATAAAACTTTATTTTTAGGTAAAGCATGTAATCCTTAATTCCTATTCAAAATGGGTGATCGTGAAATAGTCTAAAAATACGTTTACAAGTAATGTATTCCAAAAAAAAAATTTTTACCCTCCCCTCACGGATAAAAGACAGCCCCCTCCTTGAAAACCGGCTGGATCTGCCCATGTAGGATCTTCATATATACAAAAGTAAACAAGTTGGTTTTTGTAATCAAAATTTACAACTAAAGTGACTCTTAGTTCCAGTAAACGCATTGGAATAGGAGAGTGTAGAAGTCGTGAAATTTGTATAATGTAGGTGTTATAGACTATAGACAATCATGTTTATATTATTGTTTAGATTTCAATTTTAAATGGGACAAGATCAAAGTAATGATCAAATTTCGGATTGAACCAATATAACCAACGGTTTATGTTCATGACATTTTTCATTTCTGCTCTGAACAAACACTGGTTTCTTGAAAATCTTCGAGAAAGGATTACTTTATTATAATTTTAATATTTGTATTAAAAGTTTAACATCATTTTTGGTTACGCCTATACTGAACCAACACACGTTTCTTTAATGCACATTTTCTTAGCAACCAAGTTAGCAAATATAGATATCAAAAAATGTAAAACATACACATCTTACGAAATGAGGAAGCACAATGTTTATTTTTTAACACAACTTAGGAAATGAGGAAGCACAATGCTCATTTCAGACGTATTACTAATTCAACTATACATGGTATTAACAGATTAAGTCTATGATGTAGGACAATCTGTTACCACGCTTATATACCCAACTCAAATATACTAAATTTGCAATGCGATCGTGGCCTATATACTAAACTATATACTGTGCTATACACATGTATAAAAATTTGTTGGACGTGGTGAGCCTATAGAAGTTTACACTTTAAAATAATGAGAAAGCACTAGGCCTATCTCCATTTTAGAGGCATCGCCAAGAATACACTAATATACCACAATTTACAAAATTAGGAAGTGCAATGTCAATTTCATCGCTAGCGTGACGTGACTAAATCAGCTATAGGCACGGATATTGAGCTTAAGCCTTGGAATTTACCACCGCCTATTTTATTTCGTCGATTTCTTTTTCTTTTACGATCAGCTGTTACATTAAACTTGTGGTTTATTATTAGTAGGCCTACTCGTGTAAAACTATAAAGAAGAAGAAATCGTCGACGAAATCAAAAGCGTCTTCGTATATTTTACCTCGTCCAAACACTTCGAAAAACCGCATTCATTTTATAATTTCAGGAAATTCAACATCTAATCTTTGAACAAGAAGGCAAAGGAATAGTTATTGAAATTGTTTCAGTTCAGTCAAAAACCCTTGGCAGCGAGTGTACTTGCATCCATCAATTCCAGAACTCAATCAATCCTACCTAACCTAACCTGACAGCTATCCATCACAATAATGTAGGCCTAACACCTCCTCCAGGACAAACCCACGTCTACATCTTTATTAGGTCCAACTAAAGTTGCGCTTTAATTTCAACGATTTAAACTGCTCCAAACTTCCTTATAAATCGTTTAATTTTTGGCCTAACTACAACAATAACTACTGATAACTCGAATTATTGATTTGATTGTAATTGATTAGAATTATTATAATATAAAATAGTACATTTCATCATTAGTACCGAAAGTGTTTTCCCCCTGTAATTCTTCTGTACGTGTGTGTGTGTCACTGCACTAATCCTAAACGGCTGGACCAATTTTAATGAAATTTGTTGTGTGTGTTTGAGTATGTCCCTGGATTGTTTGGATTCACAATAGGGCGATTGTGTTTTCAAAATTTGCTGAAATTCAATCAAGGACCGGAATAACAGGTTAGGTACGAGTGATGAGCGTTACTTGTCATCACACTGTCAGTAATAATAATAATAAAAGAAGTGTAATTTATCAACATAATGTAACTTTTCCAAAAAGTTTCTACCCAAACGTTTACAAACATTAAAGGTTAAAATTTATACATGTTAAACTTTATTTATTTATTGCAAATTTACTTATGAATGAAAGTTTATATGAATATTGAAGTTTTCATTGTTACTAAGGTCTTCCATCAAAGAAATTTGACGATTCCTTGACCAACTAGTTCGGTGATCAATCTTTGGCATGTTTTAAATTTTCACAAAGACTTTCAAAAAAGCTTAAACGGTCGTTGAATAAAAAATAAGCAAAAGCTTTTAGCGTTTAGTCTTAGCTTTAGCTTTCACACTATTAAGTCAAAGCTTTTAGTCTTAGCACTTGGTCAATGTAAGGTGAATAACCTTTAACTAAGGTACATATTACACTATCAAATAAACGTCAAATTCTTTGATCAAAGATTTGACATCAAAGAAATTTGACGGTTCTTTGACGAAATAATTCGTTCATCAAACTTTGACGAATCTTTGACATGTTGTAATCTTTGACAAAGATTTTCAAAAAAGAATAAGAACAAAGTACTAATACATTATAGTACGCATTTTTTAGGTAACCTCCTAACCTCGAAATAATATACGTTTTTTCTGTTTTCATTACATTCTTTCTGTTCCTTTACTTTTATATTTTTAATACGATGGAAAAATTAACATGGAGTGTTGAAGCTATGAAAACTGTAATTTTACATTATGAAAAAGAATATTGTTTGTAGAACATTCATACGAAAGCCTTTAAAAATCGCAATGTAAGGTAAAAACCTTCAGAAGAAATTACATATAATGTTTTGCAGTCTGTAATATCGGGGTTGTCTGTGTAGCCTAAGTTTATTTTTTGTAAAACATTAAAGTTGAGGCTTTCATTATGTTTACTTTATTCTAAAAGTCTATTCACAAGGTCTTTTAAGATTAGTTTTTGAAATCTTAACCCGTTATTATATGAAATACGATCTTTCAACTGTAATTTTGTAATAATAGTTAATAAAATAATAAAAATATTAGAATAAACCGAAACATAACCCCAAAATATATCTAATTTAATAACAAAGTTGGTCAAAGAAACAGGTGTAATATGTATTCTTTGACAAATTTTTGACAGTGTAATATGCCCCTAGTTATCAAAAGCCAGAAAATTTTAGTCAAAACTTAAAATCTGTCATATGTTGTTTGAAACAATTCAAAACAGATGTTGCGGATGTAGGACTTCCCTTACCTAAACCTAACCTGTCGAAGCTTCAACATAAGCGAACTATGATGAACTCTAATGAACAATCAGGAATTACATCATCAGAAATTCCTCAACAAACAAAAAAGGAAGGAATGTTTAAAGAAGAAAGTTGGACAAACAAAAGATTTAACCATAAATCAACTTCAACGGAATTTGATTATGGATCAGTTAAAACTGACAAAGTTGCAAATTGAGCAACCATAAAATGAACAATTGCATTTCTGTGCCAAAAAATGAGTTGTGCAATTCCTATCGTAGAAATGAACTCGGACGAATTTTCACTTCTGTATAATAAATAAATAACATACACATAAATAACTTTAAATTAAAATAAAACAAATTTATGTGTGCTAATTCTTCTCAATTTGGATATTTATTCTAATAGTTTTTAGTATGAACTATCATAAGTTATTCTATAGCCTAGGCTATTGTTTTTTTGCTCGAATTGGCATAAATTCGGCCATTTAAATGTCAAGGTAGCAACTTTAAGACAAGTCACCAGGTAGGCATACTGAAATATATTCAAGCTTACGCTTAATAATTTTAGCTTTAAATACATTTTATTCCCTTTATTTTACTTATAGCTAAAATGGTCGACGCTTAAAATTATTAGACAAAGCTTTTAGTACTAGCTATTGCTTATTTTTATTCGCACGATTTTAAGCAATGACTTACAATTTTAAGTTATAGCTTATGTTTTATTCAAAACCCCAAGTACTAAAATATTAAAATAGTACACATTTTTAGGTAACCTAATAACATACGTTTTTTCAGCTTCTTAATATATATTCCTTGTGTTCCCTTCCTTTTATGTTTATAATACTACTAGCTGACCCGTTACGGCGTTGCCCCGCGTAACGGCGTTACGGCGTTAGTGTTATTAACGTAATTGTATTCTTTTTAAGTGTTCAGTCAGTGAGTGGTATTTGGCTTTTATATATATAGATCTTAAATAATAAAAGCACTATTGTCATAATAATAAAAGATCTGAAATTATGATTTTAGTAACTTTAATCCCCCCAAACCCCCCTAAAATTTCTAATTTTTTAAAACTCTTTCTTAGCGAGCGCCTATGACCCTAGAGGAAGCCACATACCAAATTTCATTCCAATCTGTTTGGTAATTTTGGAGAAATCGTGATTTAGTAATTTTTACCCCCCAAGCCCCCCTAAAATTTCCAATTTTTTAAAACCCTTTTTTAGTGAACACTTATGGCCCTAGAGGAAGCTACATACCAAATTTCATTCCAATCCGTTCTGTAGTTTTGAATAAATCGTGATTTAATAACTTTGATCCCCCAAACCCCCCTAAAATTTCGAATTTTTTTCAAACCCTTTCTTAGTAAGCACCTATGGCTCTAGAGGAAGCTATATACCAAATTTCATTCCAATCCGTTAGGTAGTTTTGAAGGAATCGTTTTTTAATAACTTTGATCCCCCTAAAATTTCGAATTTTTTCAAACCCTTTCTTAGTGAGCACCTATGGCCCTAGAGGAAGCTACATACCAAATTGCATTTCAATCCGTTTTGTAGTTTTTGAGAAATAGTGATGAGTGAGTGAGTGGTATTTCGCTTTTTTATATATAGATGGCGAAATTGACATGGAACCGTCGAAGGGGTGAAAACTTAAATTTTACATTACGAAAAAGAAGAATGTTTGCGGAACATTCACACTAACGCCTACAAAAACCGCGATGAAAGACAAAAATATTTAGAACAAAATTACAAATGTTTTGCAGTCTGCAATTTTGGGGGTTGGCAGTATAACACTATGTTTATGTTTTTTTATAAAACATTAAACACATTTTGATTATGTTTACTTTATTTTAAAAGTATACCGACAAGTTTGTTTTTAAGATTTCTTTTCGAAATCGTATTTTATTAACCTTATTCAAACATCGAAGATATACGAACTGTAGGTTTTAATGTCTGTTTTCAGAATCCGTTGGTAAATTTAAATCTGGCCACTCAGGTTAAGGGTCGGCTCTAGCTGTCGGCCATGTTGGCTGACACTACATAACACCAATGTTAAATTAAAATCCAAATTTTTCCTTTATTTTTGATCGGAAAATTATAAACGATATGTCATTTTAAAGCTATGGTCAATATGCATGCAAATGGCTTTTTTAAAACTAAGAAAAATATTTTTTTTAATATTTATTAACAATTTAAAACATTGATTTTTAATATTTTTTATGTTGTCATTACAGCGAAAAACTACCAAGCCATTCGCTTGAAGAATTTCGTCCCCAAAGAGTTTCGCATTTTTTTAAAACGCTATTTGAACAATTGCGGGTTTTAAATGGATGTAGGCTGAGCAATGTCCGTGTAACCTACCGCCGCTATAGGGTGATTTTAAATATTTTTTTACGTTGTAACTATTAATTTTAGCGAAAAATTACCAAGCCATTCGGATGAAGAATTTTGTCCCAAAGAGTTTGGTATTTTTTTAAAAACGCTATGTGAATAATTGTTGGTTTTAAATGGATTTAGGATGAGCAATGTCCGCGTAACCTACCCCCGCTATTATAGGGAATCGCAGGTTGCTTTCTGTTTTACTAGAGCCGTCCCTTAATATGCAAGATGATGCCTAAATTGTTTATAATGTAATTGTGGAAAACTATTAATGCGAAAAATTTACTCTTCCTGCTTGTTTGAAGTACACATAATACACAATCATTTTCCGAAAGTAAAATAATAATTTTTCATAAATGGCCTTTACTATAGTAAATTAACAAAGTTACGAGGTACGAATTTTTGAAAATTTACATTTTTAAGCGTTTTTTCTACTTTTATCAGTGTAAAATGGTCCGATTATTATCTAGTACCTGGGCGACCTAGCATCGCTCATTATCTTTTTCTTTTTTTTTTTGTAAAATTATTTTTTTAGAAAAATGTATGTAAATACGAATCACATACTGAATAAATATGAATATTTTTCGAACTTACGTACATATGAACTGTTTATGTAAATAAAAAGAAACATGAGTGCAATTAACTTAACATTCTATTAGAATAATTTTAAATATTATTCCATACCAAAACCATAACTAAACACATAGTGTTGGTTATGTTTCATTAAACAATATTGATTCGATATATTGAACATTTCTATGACTACATTTATGTGGTTTTACCAACAAATACTATAATGTATCTATTCGCCTACTTAGTGACTTCAAAGGTGGTGTATAAAAGAAGTTCACAGTTTACATATAGGCGAAGAGAGCTAAGCGCATTTTTGCAGACATAAGACCTAGCGCATTCGATTCCTGACGTCAAAAAACCCCTATATGCAAATTTTCAACCAAATCGTTAGAGCCGTTAACGAGATTCCAGAAATAAATTTATATACAAGAGTTGCTCGTTTAATAAGATTAGATAAAAAAACAAACATTTTGTAGGTTATTTAATTCTCTAAAAATGTCCCATTGGAAATATCGTGATCCATTCGTAACTTTTTAAAAGATCAATGAATAACCAAAAAATGAGGAAGCACAATGCCACAATGTCCATTTCAGAGGTATTAGCAAGTAAACTATTTTAAAACAACTTACGAAATGAGGAAGCACAATGTCCATTTCAGAGGTATTAGCAAGTAAACTAAATACTCTGCTATATACACATGTGTACTATATTATGTAGTAGAGCGTTCACTGCTAATATAAGTACGCACATGTGAGCTTGGCACTGAGCACTATTCGCACGCCAACACCCGTATTGCAAGCATTCTCAATATACAGTGCATTGCGTGTTTCGAACGCCAACCCCCGTATTACAAGTATTCCCAATACACAGTACGTTGCGTGCTTCCAACGCCAACCCCCGTATCGGGAGAATTTTCTATACCCAGAGCATTTCGTGCTTCGCACGCCAGTTTCAATCCTATGTGCTATGGGCGCACGTGTGCGTCCGCTTTAAAATATTAGTAAATATACGTAAAAAGGTTAAAAAAATAAAGTAATTTCTACTCATTTAGGTTATAAAAAATAAATAAAAGGTCAGCTCCTAGCATAGGAAGTACGAAATTTGCGTAGCACTGAACGTGTAAACACCAATTTCCGCGCTTATTTTTAAAATTTTGATATAGTTACCCATGTAAAATATTATGGGATGCAAGGATGATGAATGATTTTGTTTTGTTAGAGTAAAGTATTTTTGTTGAACCTTTATAGTTTTCTTGTTTAATAGATTAGATCAAGCTCACAATAGAGTAAGACTGTAACCTACTGCATCCGTGTGTATTGTACGTTGTAGTTTAATCAAGCAAATCTAAATATTAGTATGCATGCAATGCACAATGATGTGAAATTTGTTGTTGGATCCTCTGATGTGTTGTCTATTTTATAATTTAACTTGCCTTTTTTAAAGCTAGTATTAATTTTTACTGCTAAATTTCGGTGTGGGGGGGGGGGGGGGGGGGGGTGACACCGTAACACCCCCAACCCCCCGGCTACGGCTTTGCTTTTTGGACGAGTGTAAACTTAATATTATAAAGAGGCAAAGTTTGTTTTTTTGTTTGTTTGTATGTAGGGGGTAATCTCTGGAACTACTGAACCGATTGAAAAAAATAGTTTTACTAATAAAAAGCTACACTATCCCTGAGTAACATAGGCTATAATTAATTTAGGTAAAAACCTTTTTTTATTTCAATATTTGTAAATGTAGTGGGAAAAAAAATTAGGTTAGGCATAGAATGATATACCAAAGCATGTATTTACATTTATTACCATAGCAACCAATTGAATAAAATAACAGATAATATAGCTGTTTGCTTCAATACTTCCATTAACAGCTGATTTCAAAATTTGAAGCAATTATTTTTTTATTTCTAGCTTTTAGGTTAGGGTTTTAAAGTGTAGACCTGAGCCTTGATGGTTCTTTTAACCATTATTAACTGCTGTTATAAAATAAAAGAAATAATTTGGTTTGGACATTTAATATTATTTACCATCTTAGTTTTGAGGTTAATATTAATACTACACCTTTATTATAAATAAAATATAACATATGTTTTTAGAAGGTTCCGTTGGGGGTTGGCGTGCGCAAAATGCAGGGGTCTCCCCTAGTGTATTTATAAAAAAAAAAATAAGAAAGTATATTGCACAACACAAGTAGGCCTACTTTAAGGACCAAAGTGTTCAGGTGTCGTTGCTTATAAATTACTGCTTGCCCCGTCCACGGCAGTGTCACTATTTTATGTGTGGTCTCGTCTACGCTTGCGGTCACACTAAAGGGCATAAAAATATCTATTAACCATCCTCCAGCCTGTATTAATGTTTTCTATAATAGATTGCTTTACGACAGTTGTCAAAGATCGTTTCATTGTTCCTTCTCCAGTGTCTCTCCATTCATGCCACCTCCGTCTTGTATTGTCATTGTATTTAATCGACTAAAAGATGGAACGGCTACCGTAATTTGCACACGTAATCTTAGTTTTCTTCTTGAATCTGCCGAATGTTTAAAATAAGCTTACGTGTTACTAGTATTCTTAGTTTTACATATAACAAAAGTACGACAATCCCTCTTCTTTTTAAAGGTTTTCTGCGCCAAAAATACATAATTCCACTACACAACCACCACTGACGTGATTTGAGCGAATTTCCAAAATTGAGTTTATACGTGTTAGGGTTTGGGCCAAAAAAATCCCCAAAATCAGTTACTATTATTATTATTAGCTAAACGAGAATTTTTAGAAAGATGCTGGTTTTTGAATTAAGGGCTACAAACAAGCCAAATTTTATCAAAATCGTTAGAGCGGTTTTTTATAAAAAAATTACGGTACCAGGAACTGGCACATACTTTGTCACAAACATAGGCCTATTTAAATTACTAAACAGATTCACTGTGACTTGTAGGGTGGGGTAGGAGAGGTGATTTTTTATTAAAATTTGAGATTAACTAATAAATATTATTATTATTATCTAGAGATAAAACTATTCGATCGATTTCGAACAAATTTACACCAAATACGTCAATTAGGCCTTATAGATGCACGAAAAAAGGTTTTGAAATTTTTTGAAAAACAACCTCTTTTTATGTCCAAAAAACACAAAAAATCTGTTATTATTATTATTAGCTAAACGAGAATTTTTAGAAAGATGCGGTTTTTTGCATATGGTAGGGTACATTAAAGGCTACAAATTAGCCACATTTTATAAAAATCGTTAGAGCCGTTTTTTTATTAAAAAATAATACCTGATTTGTTGGGCATTTTTTTGCCAAAAAGAGGGTTGTTTTTCAAAATTTTTCAAAACCATTTTTCGTGCACTATACTTCACATGTCTGGTGCAAA
The DNA here is from genome assembly GCA_018207615.1 of Philaenus spumarius. Lineage (NCBI taxonomy): Eukaryota > Metazoa > Arthropoda > Insecta > Hemiptera > Aphrophoridae > Philaenus > Philaenus spumarius. Next base: position 134,454 of record JAGFPH010002133.1, read on the forward strand.
TTTGTTTGAAATCGATCGAATAGTTTTCGCTCTAGCTTTGTATACATACAGACATACATACATACATACATACATATAGACAGACATTTTGTAAAAACCACTTTTTTGGACTCAGGGGGTCCCAAAACGTATATTTCCACAAAAATCTCAACATCGATTTTTTTTGCGATCACTATATATACTTTCTCTATAGTCTACTATAGTATAGTGAGAAAGTAAAAGTACGACAATTCCTCTTCTTTTCTGGACATTTAAAGGTTTTCTGCATCAAAAATACATAATTCCACTACGCAGCTACCACTGACGTGATTTGAGCGAATTTCCAAAATTGAGTTTATACGTGTTAGGGTTTGGGCCAAAGAAATCTCCAAAATCAGTTACTTTTATTAGGTATATTATTATATTATTATTAGCTAAACGAGAATTTTTAGTAAGATGCTGGTTTTTGCATTAAGGGCTACAAAAAAGTAAAATTTTATCAAAATAGAGCAGTTTTTTTTATAGAAAAATAATAACTGACATTTTTAGGGGTTTTTGTCTAAAAAGGTGGTTGTTTTTCAAAAATGTTCAAAACCTTTTTTCGTACATATATACAGCCTAATTGATAGGTTTGGTGCAAATTTGTTCGAAATCGATCGAATAGTTTTCCCTCTAGCTTTGTATACTTATAGACAGACATTTTATAAAAACCACTTTTTTGGACTCAATGGTTCCCAAAAGGGGATTTTCCACAAAAATCTAAACTTCGATTTTTTTGCGATCACTATACTTTCTCTGTACTATCGATATATATAAAAGCGAAATACCACTCACTCACTCACTCACTCACTGACTCACTCATCACGAGTTCTAAAAAACTAACGAACGGATTGAAACAAAATTTGGTATGTAGCATCCTCTAGGGCCATAGGTGCTCACTAAGAAAGGGTTTGAAAAAATTCGAAATTTTAGAGGTTTGGTGGGATCAAAGTTATTAAATCACGATTTCTTCAAAACTACCGATCGGATTGGAATGAAATTTGGTATGTAGCTTCCTCTAGGGCCATAAGTGTTACCTAAAAAAGGGTTTTAAAAATTGGAAATTTTTAAGGGGTAAAAATAACTAAATTACGATTTTTTCAAAATTACCGAATAGATTGGAATGAAATTTGGTATGTAGCTTCCTCTAGGGCCATAGGCGCTCGCTAAGAAAGTGTTTAAAAAAATTCGACATTTTAGGGGGTTTGGGGGGGGATCAAAGTTATTAAATCACGATTTCTTCAAAACTACCTAACGGATTGGAATGAAATTGGGTACGTAGCTTCCTCTAGGGCCATAGGTGCTCACTAAGAAAGGGTATGAAAAATTTCAAAATTTTAGGAGGGGTTTGGGGGATCAAAGTTACTAAAATCATAATTTCAGATCTTTTATTATTATGACAATAGTGCTTTTATTATTTAAGATCTATATATATATATAAAAGCCAAATACCACTCACTGACTGAACAGTTAAAAAGAATACAATTACGTTAAAAAGACTGAAAATACCAACCACCACGGGCAACGCCGTACGGGTCAGCTAGTTATAGTATAATGACAAAGAAAAATCTTTTGATTGCTAAGGTAATAAATGTAAACAAACATGTGTTGCTAAGCTTTTGATCCGAACAGCTGTTTTATCTATTATAGGGCTTGGGAGTGAACACCGAATTTTACTATTTTTACACTTTCAAATATTATTTTTTTTAAATCCATTCTCAGTGCGCATCTATGGACACCGTAAGAATATACCTTTAAATTTTCGTATTTGTATATTAAGTAGTGTTGGCTCCACATTGATCCTGTGTCACGACAAAGTATACATAGAGAGATTACAAAGTGAATATCAAAATAGTATTTCTGCCACTCCGTAGCCGAGCTACTTACCTCGTATCGGCGCGCGCATGTGACACCATAAACCTTCCTCTATCAAACACGGCTACTCTACTTCTCACAACACCATAGCGTTTACATGGAGAGCGTTGTATATTTCGGGCTAAGCCCTCGTGAACAATCACAGGCAGATTAATTAGATACACATCAGAAATACATCATTTAAAAAATAGCCTACTATTTAAAAACAACAGACTTTATCTACGACTACCTACTACCTATGCTGATAAACTCGGTAAATGTGTACCATTATAAGGATTACTAACTGTATGTTTTTTTTTTTTTATGTATTACTAACATAATATATTATTATATATAAAAAAGATAAAAATTGTATTTTTAATTATATTTTATTTCATCTAGTACTTTGCTATTGCTTGATTTAATTTTAAGGGTAGTTATACCATTTCATCGCTTTGACGTAAGTAATTGAATTGCAAATGTTTTTTATATCAATTTAGGATAATATTAAATAATTTTAGCTTTAAAGTTCGTAGGAATTTAGTGCAATTTATGTTTATTGTATAGGGGTAGCTACCCCATTTAAATATATTTGTTTGTAGTGACCATATTCTCTAAAACATCCTGGAACTAATATGTGTAAGTTGAGAGATTTTCGTGAAATTAGTTGTGTAGTTTTTGAGAATATAAAAAAAATAAGTGTATTACTATTTAATTCCATTTCATCCCTTTGACTTAGGTAATCAAATTGCAAATAGTTTTGTATATACCTTAAAAATAATATTACATAATTTTAGCTCTATAGCTTGTAGGAACTTAGTTTAATTTATCTTTATTGTATAGGGGTAACAAGCCCATTTCAATCCTTTAGACTGTAGTAATTGTAACGTATAAACACTACTGGCAGTGATATGGATAAAGAGTGAAATATTTAGCGAAATCGGTCGAATATTGTTTGAGTCTTTAGAGGATAAAGAAACAAACATTCATTGAGAATATAATATTGACAAATCTAATAGTTTTAAATATTATAAAATAGTAAAATCTTTTAAAATTTAGATATGATTGTAGGCCTATTTCTAAAAATATTTTATTTATATACATTATTTTATACAGATACATATTTTATTATATAAGATAAAAATATTATCTTTTAATGGCTTTTTATTTCATATTGTTATACCAAACGATTTAGAAGTTAGGGTCTATTAGTATTATAATGACAAATTTAAATCGAATAAATATGTTTATATAATATTATATGAAGATGTACGAATGTTTCCGAAGTTAAACGAATGGGTATCTCTTCTTTAAGTTTGTATAAATGAATATATTGATGATAAAAGGTTGTATTCATTTAAAAACATCAAAGCAAATCGTACAACTTATTATAGCCTACATTAATTCTATAACTCATATTTAAAACAAATCAACTTCACATTAAATTGTATTATTGTAGTTGTAAACATAACCCCAATGTATAATTCAGGCTAGGTTTTGTTTAAGTATTACAGATGACAGACGAAATCAGCTGTTATATTATATTGTTACTCACGGTCGTACACTGTCGTTTTTAGAGTTGATTTTATATGTAAAAACAAAACGTTTGAACTTACCGCTATGAAGGTTGGTTATAAAATATTGTTTAAGGATTAGGTAATCTGAAATGGCTGTCTTCTAGGTTAGGATAGTGAAAAGACAAACTATTGACCATTAACAAATGTAAAAGATATTTATTTATCGCTTTATAGTAAACTATTGGACACTGTTAATAATAGTTTGTACATTGAAAATACACAAATATATTTCTACAACAGGATTTCTATACAAACATATTTATTACATTTATTTATATACAAAAATCACAATACGAATTATAAGTACAATAAATTAATTCCGTATTTATATACAATGTTTAAATTAATATAATTTGAGATCGACTGCAACAAGCCCGATATTTAGTTGGCGTTGCAGTGTCTTACGTATGTACAAGTTCCGTAGAGTAGGCTACAGACACCGGCGCGAATGCTGGCACTTGAGCAAACCGCTACTTACCCGACTAAAAACATAGGTACTCGGTACATCTCTGTTTAACACGTTCACTGCTAAGGACGCATATGAGAGCTTGACAATGAACACCATGAGAAGCGGCCGACGCACAGTGCATCGCTCGCCAACCCCCGTATGGGAGAATTTCAATACGCTATGCATTGCGTGCTTCGCACGCCAACCCCCGTATTGGAAGAATTTCAATACGCTATGCATTGCGTGCTTCGCACGCCAACCCCCGTATTGGGAGTATTTTCAATACGCTATGCATTGCGTGCTTCGCACGCCAACCCCCGTGTTGAGAGAATTTTCAATACACAGAACATAGCGTGCTTTGCACTCCAATCCCCGTATTGGGAGAATTTCAATACGCTATGCATTGCGTGCTTCGCACGCCAACCTCCGTGTTGAGAGAATTTCAATACGCTATGCATTGCGTGCTTCGCACGCCAACTCCCATGTTGGGAGTATTTTCAATACACAATGCATTGCGTTCTTCGCACGCCAACCACCGTGTTGAGAGAATTTCAATACGCTATGCATTGCGTGCTTCGCACGCCAACTCCCATATTGGGAGTATTTTCAATACACAATGCATTGCGTGCTTCGCACGCCAACCCCCGTATTGGGAGAATTTTCAATACACAATGCATTGCGTGCTTCGCACGCCAACCCCCTTATTGGGAGAATTTCAATACACTATGCATTGCGTGCTTCGCACGCCAACCCCCGTATTGGGAGTATTT
>JAGFPH010002133.1:182502-195948 GCA_018207615.1 Philaenus spumarius
AATAATAACCTCAAAACTAAGATGGTAAATAATGTTAAATGTTCAAAACAAATTAGTTCGTAAATTTTATAATTTGAATAAATAATTCATTTCCTCCCTTATAAAAATCAATATTTACTTCCACAAAGCAGCTGTATTAGTTAGTTTCTTATTATAAACAGCTGTTTTGTATTAAAATGTTTTTATAACCTTCTGAATACTGTAATCATCGTTATTTACATCCACGAAATCAGCTGGATTAGTTTGTTTCTTATTATAAACAGCTGTTTTGTATAGAAATGGTTTTTAAATATTTTCCATGTTAATCGTAAGGGGAAAACCCGACCTTTGAGATTAGCTCACGCCATTAAGGATAAGAATTTTTGACATCTAAAACCTTATTGCAAAACTACGAAATGAGACGAATTTTTTGAAACCTCAAACATTAAAATTGGTCCAGAATTAAGGGAGGAGTTGTGTTTACAAAGAACGGCTTCACGTATTATATATAAAGATTTCTGTGCATATTCATCGAGAAACGTATTTCCAAGTAAATAATGAGGTTGATTTGTGAGAAGCTATGCTTGATAGAATAAAACTTGCACACAGAATCTCACAACTAATAAGTTTAGTAATTCAAACGCGTTTCAACGACAAAGTCGTCATCTTCAGTGATGCACGAACTATAATAATCATTCTAAAATTTATTAGCGAATTTCTACAGGAAAAATGAGCTATTGCTTCGGCTCTTATGGTTGGGAGCGGTCAATGAGCACCGATCATGGTCCCCAGTACAGACAATTCTATATAATTGTACACGTGTGTTCGCACTCTAAGGGCAGCATTTTACGTCCGATTTAGTCCAAATTTGGTACGCACGTTGGTCTTCTAAGTCGCTCAGACGAGTTTATTAGCCAAACACATTTAACAATCGGAAGGACGTTTTTTGAGCGGAAATATTTTTTTTTAGATTTGCCTTACTAGGATTGCACATTTTTTGGGATTCTATCCAAAATCTAAACACAATAAATGTGCCGAATAGTATTGTATATTTATTTATTATACTAAACCCCAAAACCGATTCATTCGTGTACGAAAAATCACAAAAAACGTTACTTCCTGTGAAAAAAAACTTGCTTTAAGTTGTTGGATTTTTGGGCTGCTGAACTCATCCGGGCCGCTTAGAAAAACGAAGTGTAGAAAACATTTGGCTCAAATCAACCGTTAGAGTGATATTAACCAGAATAACACCACAAAACGTGTTCTGGGGACCAGGATCGGTCCTCATTGACCACTCCCTACCTTATGTGTTACCATAAGAGTCACTTAAATAGCTCGCCTTTTTTAACGAATTTCGCTAATATATATTTTAATATTATATACAGTAGATGAAATAAAACAATAACACACAATCTCACAACAAATACGTTGGCTACTTTGGCTTTTGTAGCTTTATCACTGAGGATGGCGACTTTGTCGTTGAAACGCGTTTGATTTAATAAACGTATTTGCTGTGAGATTGTGTGTTATTGTTTTATTTCATCTATATTGTTCTAACAAGTCCAGCTCATTATTTACTTATTATATACAGTACTGATTAGAAAAGATAACAGTGTTAAATTCTTATATTATAAAAAATTTGTGAAAGAAAAACAATTTAATAATCCTAAAAATTAAACATAGAAATCCTAAAAAATAATAGTGCTTTCGCTTTAGACAACCGGCTCTACTTGAATCTAGTGCAACAAAGCCTGTATGATTAAAAATAGTAAGGACCCGGTGAAAAATCACAGGCTGATTAATTAGATACACATCATAAATACGTCATTTAAAACAATACTATTTAAAAACAACAGACTTTATCTAGGCTTATAACTATGCTGAGGGAATTTTTAAGTGATAAATGTGTACAATATTTATATATATAATATATTTTGTAATACAAGGATATTTTGTAGGCGTATTTGTTAAAAAAAAAAAAAAAACATTATTATAATATCAAAATAAAGTTTAAAACATTATCTTTTAATTGCTTTTTATTCCATATTGATATATCAAATTATTTAGAAGTTATTAATATTATAATGAATAAATCAATCATGGAATATGTTTATAGGTTATGCGAAAATGTACGAATGTTTCCGAAACTAAACGAATGGGTATCTTGTTCAAATTTGTATAAATGAACAATATTGATGATAAAATGTTGTATTTATAATCTGAAAGCAAATCTTATAACTTATTATAACCTACATTAGTTCTATAACTCATATTTAAAAAACCTAGTTCACAAGACATTATATTATTGATTGAAGTTGTAAACATAACCCCAAAGTATAATTTACGCTGGGTTTTGCAAGGCGATCCGCCACCAAAAACAAACTTTTTTGTATTTCTAAGATTTTACCTTTGAATTCATTTGTATACTGTTTATTACAAATAAAAATAATTATTGGGTGGGGGGGAGGGGAGAAACATTTTCCCCGCACATTTATGTAGCCTATTTTTAAATTACAAATGTTTCATATTTTTTGGCGTTTTTGATGTTTTTTTTTAAATTTTGAATAACGTTTTTGTTTTTTTAACCAATTTGAATAATGTTTTCAATATTTTGTAGCCTATAATATAAAGAAACTTTTTTTGTATGCAAAACCATGTGCTGTTTCTAGATTTTATTCAAACATAAGTACATCCAAACATGGAAAAAGTAAACTTTCGGGAAACGAAGTTCAAGTTTCAACACTGCATAGTCAATAATTAATTGCATTACCTTTTTATTTTATTTTTTAAATATGAAAAATATCGCAAATGCCTAAAAATTTGCACACATACTCAGAAAAGTATGTAAAATACAAACATTTTTTAATTTTTTTTCAAAAATTTCAAAAATTATGATTGCTGGTGGCTGATTGCCTTGTATTACAGATTAGAGCGATCCCGCCCCCTGCTCGCTTCGCTCACCAACCCCCGCGGTGACTCGCGTCGAAGCAAATGCAAACAGGTTATTTGATATAAATAGGCCCTACTATTTCATTCTAATATGTCTTATTTATTTTAATTAGGATGTAATATAGTGGTTTCTTATTTTTAAATTCCTTAATTTATTAAAGGTTTATTCTCTAGCTTTAAGGAAAGTATAACAATCAACATTTTTACTACACTTTCACCCCTTAGCAGCACGCAACAAAATGTCAATGACACTTTTTATAGGTATGTTGTAAGAAATAAATATACAAATTTTCAGTTTAATAACTTTAACGAAAATATAATAATTAATTTTTATGGTTTTAGGGCTTCTAATCACACTTTCACGCCTTAGCAGCACGCGACAAAATGAAAATCTAGTTTACTTATTATACAGGGGTGGCAAAAAGTCCCGGAACAACCCAATATCTTTTTCCAGGTTCCACTTACACAATTGAAACTTTGCAAATTGTTTATGGGTATAAAAAACTAATTTTTTAGAATATGGCTGATTTTTTACCTCCTCTGGGGGACGGCCCGTCAAGAGTCGGTGAAAAATCTTAAATGTAAGCATGGGTTGTTATGCATATCATTTTAAAGGTCTTGATGAGACAAACACAACGACATAATAAAAATGAAAAATGGATGATCCTGAAAAAAGTTATGGCTGTTCAAAGTTTTGATATGCTGCATGTTAAATGAGCCTTATTCTAAGTTTAATTTATTTTTACACTGTACAAAAATCAACTGTAGCATAAACAAGTAGTTCTTTATACCCGTAAACAATTTGCAGAGTTGAACGTGTAATACATGGAACATGTAAAAATAAATTAAACTTAGAATAAGGCTCATTTAACATGCAGCATATCAAAACTTTGAACAGCCATAACTTTTTTCAGGATCATCCATTTTTCATTTTTATTATGTCGTTGTGTTTGTCTCATCAAGACCTTTAAAATGATATGCATAACAGCCCATGCTTACATTTAAGATTTTTCACCGACTCCTGACGGGCCGTCCCCCAGAGGAGGTGAACAATCAGCCATATTCTAAAAAAAGTAGTTTTTTATACCCATAAACAATTTTCAAAGTTTCAATTGTGTAAGTGGAACCTGGAAAACGATATTGGGTTGTTCCGGGACTTTTTGCCACCCCTGTATGTTTCTTGTAAGAAATAATTGCACAAACTTTCAGCTCTCTAGCTTTAAGAAAATTATAACAATTCATATTTATTGTTTTATTGGTTGTTTTAACCTTTAAATCAAAATTAATTCTCGCCTTTGTTACTCAAGGATAGTGTAGCATTTTATTAGTAAATCTATTTTTTCAATCGGTTCAGTAGTTCCAGAGATTACGCCCTACTTAAATAAACCAACAAATTTTACCTCTTTATAATATTATTAATAATAACCCCAAAGCTAAGATGGTAAATAATATTAAATGTTCAAATCAAATTATTTCGTATATTTTATAACAGCTGTTATAATAAAGGTTAAAAGAACCAGCAAGGCTCAGGTCTACACTTTAATAAAACCCTAACCTAAAACTTAGAAATTTAAATAATTGCTTAAAAGTTTGAAATCAGCTGTTAATGGAAATATTGGAGCAAAAAGCGGTTTTATCTGTTATTTTATTCAATTGGTTGCTATGGTAATAAATGTAAGTGCATGTGATGATTCATCAGTCTAGGCCTAACCTAAGATTTTTTCCGACTAAATTTACAAATATTGAAATAACAAATGTTTTTATCGAAATGAATGATAGCCTATGTTACTCAGGGACAGTGTAGATTTTTATTAGTAGTTCCAGAGATTACATACAAAAAAAATGTATCTCTTTGTAATATTAGTATAGATGATGGGTGAACTCAGTTTTATCCTATACTCTAATACGAGCAATGTCTGTTTGTTTGTTTGTTTGTTGGTTTGTTTGTGTGTTTGTACGAGCAATCTCGAGATCCAGCGGAAGGATTTTGCTGAAACTTTGGGATTAGAGGCTTTTGGGACTAAAAAATCGATTGGTGAAAACCACTACCTCAGGAAAACTCGTATTTTTCTGAAAAACTCATTTGAAAATTGAAAATTTTTAACATTGGGGTTGTGTAATTTAAAATCAATAGGATACATATGACAAACATCAGCTGTTTCCTATAATATTTCCATCAGCTGTCTCCTATAATTTTTTTTTTTTTTTTTTTTTTTGTCTTAAAGGTTATAATTGTTTTAAGCTTGAAATCAGCTGACCCGTGCTAATATTTCGCGAGTTATGAGTAGGCCTACAAAACAGTACTTACCTGATTTGTATTTACATACATTTTCCTATAAAAAAAAACACAATTAACAAAAATACCGAGTAATGCTCGGTCGCCCAGGTACTATTAGTTATCAACAATGTGTTCTAGTTGTGTTCTCTGGTATATAAGATTTCAAATCGGACCTCTCGAAGAGGCTGCATATTTTTTACAACAGCTGTTAGGAACGCGGACATGTTCAGGAAGTGTCATTTGATAATTGTATTGCAAAACCGGTTTAATGGAAGAAGGAAACCTACTGCAGAGGACATTCTTCATTTCACAGACATTACTGTCGCTCTAACAGCCGGGCTGACTCATTACAATACGCTGTTTTTCAATAGATGTTCGCAGTCGTCTATCTATACGCTATCGCAAGCTCTCTGATTCACTCCCGCCAAATCATACTTTTCCTAAGAATATGTTTCGATTAAATTCAACGCCTACGACTCAAACAATCATAGAAATATGTTTACCAGCTGTGGTAAGTAGTAATAGTTACCATTCCGTTGAAGACAGTACAGGGTGTCCCGCAATCTTACAAAATCGCGCAGCTGAACCGCTGACGTAAGTTTAGCGTTTTTCCGAAAATAAATTTATATGTTTTAGGGTTTCCACCAACAATTTGGCAAATTGATCTACTCACGTAGCTAGTTGTGTTTACGAAATATATTTGTAAAATTTGTTTGCACTTACGCCTTCAGCTTCGACTACCGCGTCTAGTTAAGGGTACAAATACACAGGCAGCGATGCGATGCGACGCGACGTGACGCGACGTGACGCGATACTATCAAACACGTATTAACATATGGCATAAAACACACAGGACGCGACGCGACGCGAAGAGGCGCGACAACCTATGAAACAAATCAGTTTGTTTTTTTCAAGCGATTAGAAGCGATAGCATGATAGCAGTGTGTGTTCAGTAGCCGAGATGGATGGTGAGTTATAATTAATGAGGTGTTTTCAAGAAACCCGATTTGGGAATCGAAACTTATAAATCACAGAAACAGAGGAGTGGTAGGCAAGATGTGCACTGAAGTAGCTGCTGCTCTATCCAGTACAAGAAAGTTAATGTTTCTTAACGAAAATTGATTTTTTGGCATTTGCAAGCATTTTTTCAAAAATTTTCCAAAAATAGTAAATGAACCCCAATCCAAAAAGTGTTCCATAGCTTTTTAGTAGAGAGAGGTTCGAAAAATTTATATATACCAGTAAAAAATTATAGATGTAAAATTTACAAAGTTATTAGCTCAAGAAACACAAAATGTTCAGTTACGAAAGGTAAAAGTTCAACTTTAGGCCTACATAAAAAGTAGTAAACATTTTTTGTATTTTTTTCAAAAAATGTACGAAAGTTTCGTAATTTAGTTCTTAAAAGAACTGTATACAAATATTTATCAATTTCAAATTTCTTATTTTGAAAACAAAAGTTTTTATGTTCCTACTACAAGATTTCTAACAAAACTAGGCCTAGTTTGAATAGTAATTTATTAATATATCCTTTGCCCAAAAATATGACGTTTTGTGTGAAACCCGTTAGAAGTGCTACTTCCTCGGGAGCGTTAGAAAATCGAGTTTTGAATTTCCTACTTGTCAGTATTTCTCAGCACTGTAAAAACAAAACCGTTAGAGTAAGTATGGTTTGCTTTAAACCAAACAAAAGATTGAACTTTGGTCTATGAATAGATATAAACAGGTCTAGTCAAATAATTCGAATTGTAAGAGATATCTTGTAGTTGTAGTTCCAAGTCGCTTCGCGTCGCATCGCCCTCTATGTGTTTGGATATCGCGTCTAGTCGCATCGCGTCGCGTCGCGTCGCATCGCGTCGCATCGCGTCGCATCGCGTCGCATCGCGTCGCATCGCTGCCTGTGTATTTGTTCCCTAAGTCATGTGTAATATTTGGTTTGTTCAACCCGTACAGACATACAGTTAGTTTGAATCATATAGGCGTATGTTGCACTAAATTCAAGAAGAGCCGGTTACCTAATAGGCCGGTCGGTAGGGGTAATTTTAGACCAAAAGTTCCAGTAATTTACAGTACGGCTGATTTTTTTTATAAGTACATTAAAGTATGTAGATTAATATAAACAAAAGTTTACCACCCTATCGATTTCCCAAAGTCGAAAAAAAAATCTAAAAACATTTCGTTTTCGATTATCCTTAATATTTCGAGCTGGGATGAAGATAAAGAAAAATAAAAATACCACCGTGTAGGGGAAGTATTTTTCAATAAAAAAGGTCATATGTATTTCTTTCCTCCGAGCAATGGTTTGTCTGGAAAAAATTCGATAATGCAGGTATGTATTTTGCAGCAGGAGAAATCACTAAAAGTTGAAATCTCATTCATGTATGAAGCGTTGGCTCATTCTAAATTGGCTGAATTTTAATATATCGAATTGAAACTTGACATAGGAGTTAAAATATATATTTTAAACATTTATGCTGAGTCTCAGCTTGTTATCTTGAAAATGACCCGATCTAGAGCCACTTGACTTATCAATGGGTTTTAGGAGTTCCGGACCCACGAACTAATTTTAATCGGCTGCAGTTTAGAAAATTTTCAAAATATCAACCCAAAAGTTTTTTTACAAGTTAAACATATAGATTCAAACAAGTTCAAGGAGTATAAACCTTTTTATTATTTACTTTTAAAAGCACAAGTAACTTAAAAAAGTATTTTAATTGCTTTATATTTCATATAAAACATAGATAAAATTATTTAGAAGTTATTAATATTATAGTGAATAAATTCATAATCGAATATGTTTATATAGGCCTATGTTATACGAAGATGTAGGAATGTTTCCGAAGTTAAACGAATATGTAAATTTAAATGTAATTTAAATGTAATTTAATTAAATGTAATTTCTTTAAATTTTTATAAACGAATATATAGATGATAAAAGGTTGTGTTTATATTCAGTTTATCACACTAAAGCAAATCTTATAACGTAATATAGCATGCAAAATGTAGTTTTATAACTCACTAGCTGACCCGTACGGCGTTGCCCGTGGTTGTTAGTATTTTCAGTCTTTTTGACGTAATTGTAATTCTTTTTAAGTGTTCGTTGAATACCTGTGCGTATCCTACTGTGGTCATGAAAAAAAGTCTACGCTATTTAGGAAAGCACTGAAAATTGTATTCCTGTAAACTACTATCTAACATGAAAAAGCTTTAAATATATCGTTTTAATTTATGGTTTTTACTAAGTTTGACTTTCACTTAATTTCATTGACAATGTTGCGAGCACCTACGGCCTTAGAGGAAGCTACGTACTAAATTTCATTCCAATTCGTTCTTTAGGGATTTTTAGTAACTTTGACCCCTTTTCCAAACCACCCAAAAATTTCGAATTTCTTTTAACCCTTTCTTAGCGTGGGTTTAAATTAGCTGGGGGTCGTAGAAAAGATATTTGAATCACTTTGTAACATCCGCGGTTATTTAGGATGTAACAAACTGGTTCAAATAGAGTTTGTAATCTTAAATGTATAGGCCTAATTAGTATAAGATATATATTGTTTAGTATTTAAATATACAATATACAGTATATATCAAAATAAAGCTATGAATGTGATATTTTAATGGCATTTAGTTTAATTCAGATGGTTTGTTTAGTTTCAATAAAATTTGTTTAAACTCGTGTATGTTTATGGTTATGCATGGTGTCAAATAATTTGTTTGTTATTATTATTATTGATAGCGAAAATATGTTTTGAAAAGTATTAAAAACTTCATAGTTATGATATATTTTATATAAACAACATTTTAAGCAGCATATCTCTAAGTAGGCCTATATAGATATTTAGTAATCAATGTTTGGGTTGAATTATAATTCTGTAAGCATTTTTACTGGTGTTTGTTTATAGTTTTTCAATCTAATCTTAAAAAGCTGTTGGTTTTGAAGAGTAGATATTGAAGTAATTATAAGTGATGTTGCTATGGTAATACATGTAAACAAACATAAGCTTTTAATACGAACAGCTGTTTTTGTGAGCTATGGTTTTGAGTTCATACAATAAATGCTGTTCAGTTTCTTCCAAATTTGAAACTTTTTCGGGAAACTTTTCAAACTTTTCTTTACGTATAAACCTTCTATGAACTACTACAAACATTTTAAGACCAAAAATAGCCAAATCGGTCCAGCCGTTCTCGAGTTTTAGCGAGACTAACGAACAGCAATTCATTTTTATATATATATAGATTTATAAAAAAAGAAACTTCACAAGAAATTATAATGATTGAAGTTGTAAACATAACCCCAAAAAGTATAATCTACGCTGGGTTTTGTTTAAGTATTACTGATGATGGGTGAAATCAGCTGTCATATTATATGTTACGTTCGTAAGGACGTATACTTGCTGTTATAGGAGTTGATAATCATTGTACGAACGGAGAGAACGGTTTTGGCGAGCGAAGCACTCGTGGTAAAAAAGTAATTTGTAAACATTTTTATTATTGCTACGCAGCCAACCTCGTATAGCCTATTAGAATAACGTTAACAGTATTCCGTACAGTGGTAAACGTAATTTACGCTAATAGTTATAATGGATCAAACGTTTTAACCTCAAAGTTTAGTTGTTAAACTGCCTGATAGAGGTCGCTATCATTCATCCTTGTAAATGAATATACAGGAAATGCAGATAATACGTTTGTTTTATCATCTTTACAAACAAGGTCTAAGGTATAATAATACTGGCACTTTAATGGGTTGACACAAAGGACGTGCATCCTTCTATAAAGGACTTCTATAATTATAACCCTTCATTGATTTCCACACGATTATTAGAGATTTTCCATAGTGTAGATTTATCTATGTTTTATATGAAATAAAAAGCAATTAAAATATAATATTACTTTCTCCCCCTATACCATAGTATATGGAGAAAGTATTGTATTCGTCAAAATTTTCGAGTTTGAGTTTTTGGTGGAAATATCCGTTTTGGGTCCCCCTGAACCTAAAAAAGTGGTTTTCGGAGTGATACCAGTCGTCCGATTTTGATGAAATTTGGTATGGAGGTACTAATCCACGGTATCTCCAGGCGTTTTTTTCATTTTTGTGAAATTTGTATTTTTAAGGGTAATTTTCCCATAAAAACCCTTAAAATAACGGAAAATCAATTTTTCTCAAAAACGGCTCTAACGATTTTGATTAAAATTTTAGTTTATTAGGGACCTATAGTACTATAAACTGTAAAATTTTAATCAAAATCGTTAGAGCCGTTTTTGAGAAAAGTCGGTTTTTCCGTTATTTTATGGATTTTTATGGGAAAACAACTTTAATACAAAATCACCTCTCCTACCCCACCCTACAAGTCACCGTGACGTTTAATAATTTAAATATGTTTGTGAGAAAGTATGTGCCAGTTAATGGTACCGTTTATTTTTTATCTTTCTTTAGATATGTAATGTTAATACTACTAGATAAGTTTGTACTTAGTTGTAGTTTCAAATAAAAAAAAAGATATGTAGTAATGTATATAAATACAAAATTTGAACAAATAGGCCCACAGTTTTATAATTCTTTTAATTGTACACATTTACCTAATTAGAAACACTGAAGCCCAACCCACAAGTTCGGTGAATAAAACTACACAAATAAACTGAAACACATTTATTGATATAGTTATTCTAGTCCTCTGATGTACATTTCTGTAAACAAGTTACCATCATAGGAGGGTTCTAAATCTAAACCGATTAGCTGCCCTATTTCAACCCCTTACACTGGAGTAATTGTAATGTCTAAACACTCCTGGGTATTAAGTCAGGAGTTCCTTTGTTGGAAATTACAAATTGCCTCCTTGGCTATGTAATATTTTGTGTTCGGACGATGGATTTTCTTTGCTCAATCTTAAATAAAAAATTGTTTTACTTCTTCTAATAGAAATAAATAAACAGCTACCAAATAAAGTTTTACGTAAATTGATTTCTTAAATGCAATTCTTGTTTACACCCGTACCATTTCCCGCACTACGTGAGGAATTCGACGAGACACAGTGAGAAATTCCTTCTCCGGCAGAAACAAATCTACCTGCAAATTGACGGATTACAAATACAGTACTTTATATTTTCTGTTAGTAATAGAATTGTAAATTGCAACTTATGTGTTAATAGCGTGACTTTGAATAGATATAATGTAAAGGCGTATGTTTTGCTGGTGTGTTGAAACCAAAGGTATTTGCATCGGATGTTAAAATTGCCTTTTAAATTGTGTGTCCGTCTGCCTGTCTCATGACGCGTAGGCATAACTAAAGAACTATTGTTGGATTGCAATTACATTGATTGCGAGACATAATTATAGGCTACACATTGAAGATGGTTCGATAGCTTTACATGGCTCTTTTTAAAATATCTTAACCATATCGAACACGGTGACCAGTCAAAGTTGAAAACAAAGTTGCTAATTTAGCATGTCGTTAGGGTTAAGACCATTGCGAGTTTTCCCGCTGCGAGTGGATCGAAGCGGCGCGTGAGTCGAAGTCGGCGGGTTAGGTGCAAACAAATTCCACCAATGACAAATTGTGCAGTTTCCTCGCTCTAACTTTGTCATTTTGGGTCGAATCAAATAGGCCGCCGTTTTGCGTCGTATCGAAAAATAAATAATTCGACCACGCAGCTGAACCGCTGACGTGAGTTGAGCGAATTTCCAAAATTATATTTATATATGTTTTTGGGTTTCAAACAGCTATTTGGGAAATTGATCAACTCACGTAGCTGCTGCCA
This sequence comes from Philaenus spumarius, assembly GCA_018207615.1. NCBI lineage: Eukaryota > Metazoa > Arthropoda > Insecta > Hemiptera > Aphrophoridae > Philaenus > Philaenus spumarius. The sequence continues at coordinate 194,462 of JAGFPH010002133.1, forward strand.
GCATGTACCAAATATATTGCCATCGGTCACCAAGGTAAAAGCCGTGGATTTAATTCTGGTATTTTTACGGTATTTTACGTTTTGATTGTTTTTGGGGAACCAGATGGGCTATAAAGTCGCGTAAAAAAAAGTGCAGAATTATTTTATATATCTATTTTTTTAAAGAAAACTTCAAAAACGTTTATTTCTAGTAGAAAAATCTCAAAAAATTGTTACTTAAGGTCAAAAATTTGGTCTACTTCCGTTCAATTTTATTTGCTAACGAACTCGTCCAAGCGACTTAGAAAACCAACCTGTGTACGAAATTTGGACAAAATCGGACATAAAATGCGTCCGTTAGAGTGCGCACACATACATACATAAATATATACATATATATATATATATATATGATTTTTAATGACACCCCAAAACGTGTTCTGGGGACTATGATCGGTGCTTATTTGCTACTCCCGACCTTGGGTCTTACCATAAGGGCCACTGCATAGCTCATTTTTCCTGTGGAAATTCGCTAATAATCAGTATCCGGGAAATCCTTCGAGGACCCTTTCGCCAAAAATTCAGTTACTTTGAAGCAAATTTACTACCGCTTATCTAGGGGGATGGGGGGGGGGAACAAAAACGATTAAACAGTCTAACTCCGCCATTTTGAATCGGATCGAAAAACAAAAAAGTGTATCTGAAGTGTACCGAATCCTACTAGGACCATTTCAGTAAAAAATCAGCAATTTTGGAGCATATTTACCACCACTTATCAATCCGGGAATAACACGTATTCATTCATATACTATAAATTAATGAATTAATTGTATCGTCTCCAAATGGTCTGAAATGTAAAGAAACTAAGTTCTACCCACCTCCGAGCGACTGTTTTCAAGATGGGTCGCGTCTAATAACTCTTATTTTCTTCGAAAATTCGGCTAATTAATGCATTAAGTTGTCACTAATACCAAGTGGTCTATCACCAAAAATTGTTTAACACTTACCACCAGCCACTCTGAATATGTTTTGAGAGAACGTCGAATGGTTCTCTCAAACGAAGGGCGCGTTTCCAGACAAAATCTCTCACATACACTGGTGGACAAAAGTGGTTGTAGGACGGAGAGTCCCCGGGTAATCCGCACAAGGGTCGATCGTAAAATATTTGAGCGAAGCTGGACCGAGGGTCCCCAGCCGATCCCTCATTAGCGCGGGGACCCTCGGTCCTCTCCTGTCAAGAGAGGATTAACGGCCAGGTCACTGAAATACTCCATCCTGGGCTTTACCTCTTTCCACCATGTTTATTTTGCATTCTCAGTTGCATTAGAAACGTTTATAGTGCATTTTTAACTACAAACTTCGATATAATTAGAATTAAAAAAAAACTAGAGGACTAACCTAAACTGTTTAGTCACAGTATGTTGCCGATAACAGTATAACTGTAGGAACCTGCTTGGGGGGTGTAATGATACAAAATTCGAATATACAAAGTAAACAGAGTCACATCA